>JAPJYX010000167.1:0-22511 GCA_030503985.1 Himalopsyche tibetana
AAGTTCTCAAGCTGATGACAGATGAAAGCATTGCAGCCGATACACCATTTAAAACTTTTCAGTCTAATGCTTTTGGCATCTTACCACGTCAAAAGTTAATTATTGTAGCAGACCGCATGGCTAAAGCTGTAGGCTTTGACGAAATAGCCTTTCAATGGGAGTATATCGATAAATTATCTCGCCAATTTAAACTGCATTTACGACAAGTTATCATAACGGTTGAATTTACAACCACATTGTCTCAGGACACATTGATTGAAGCAGTCGATTTCTTGAAAGCAGCATTCAAGAAAGGTAAGCCACTCAAAGAGTTTCAATCCGACTTGTTTCCCATAGAGTGTCTCCCAGTATCAGTTACGAGTTATCTCTACACACAGGATAGTAAGCAACAAAAGCAATTAATCCCAGATCGCTATGAGTTTTTAATCTATCGACTACTCCGAAATGGATTAGAATCAGGTGATATTTCATGTAGAGATAGTATTCGGTTTCGGAGCTTAGAAGATGACTTAATTGACGATCTGCGCTGGCAAGACAAGCAGAATTTAATGATTGAGAATAATTTAACCGCTTTAGATTGCCCAATCGAAGAACATTTAAGCTCACTCGAACAAAAACTTGAAGACCGGATTGAGGAAGTTAATCGACGAATTGCTGATGGAGAGAATGAACACTTTGAGATTAAAAAGCGTGGCAAGCAAGTCCGCTGGAATCTTTTATATCCTCAAGGTGTCGATCTAATCAACTCGCCCTTCTTCGATGGCTTAAAACAAGCTGATATTGGAGAGATCTTAAATTTTGCAGATCGAAACTGCCATTTTATCAAAGCTTTTGAACACGTACTAGGGCGTTATCAAAAGCAATCGCTAGAAAAAGATGTCATTATTGCTTGTCTGATTGCTTGGGGTAATAATATGGGGATGGGACGAATGGGTCAAGTTTCCGACATCAATTATCAGCTCCTCGCTAGCACTTCAGACAATTTCATTCGGCTAGAGACACTGAATGAGGCAAATGATTTGATTAGTAATGCTATTGCCGAATTATCGATCTTCCATCATTATGATATCGATAGCACGATTCATTCTAGTAGTGATGGGCAGAAGTTTGAGGCTCGGATTAATACAATTAATTCCCGCCACTCGCCTAAGTATTTTGGATTGAAGAAGGGTGTTGTCTCATACACGTTAGTTGCTAATCATATTCCAGTTAATGCCAGAATTATTGGAGCAAATGAGCATGAGAGTCACTTTGTCTTTGATATTTTATTCAATAATACGACTGAGATTCAGCCAGAGATCCATTCAACTGACACCCACGGCACAAATGAGATTAATTTTGCCGTTCTGAATTCATTTGGCTATCAATTTGCTCCCCGCTATAAAGATATACATGACAAGGTTACTAAATCTTTGTATGGATTTAAGCATCCTAGTCATTACGAGGGTGTGATTAAGCCAATTCGTAAAATTAATACTGAATTAATTGTGGAGGAATGGGAGAATATTCAACGAATTATGGTTTCACTGGCGGTGAAGGAAACTACCCAAAGCATTATTGTTGGTAAACTCAGTGCTTATGCTCGAAAGAATAAGACTAGGCGTGCTTTGTGGGAATATGACAATATTTTGAAGAGTTTATATTTGCTTGACTATATTGATTCTTTACCGTTACGTCAAAATGTACAACGAGCGTTGAATCGGGGTGAAAGTTATCATCAATTACGTCGAGCTATTTCTCACGCTAATTTTGGTAAGTTACGTTTTAAGTCTGAGTTAGAGCAACAACTTTGGAGCGAATGTGGGCGGTTACTTGCTAACTGTATTCTTTATTATAATGCCAGTATCTTGTCTAATGTTCTTGCCCATCGAGAGGATACTAATGATGTTCAAGGAGTTGAAGTATTGAAACAGATTTCTCCTGTTGCTTGGCAGCATATCAATTTGTATGGTCGCTATGAGTTTAGAAAATGTGCTCAACCGATCGATCTTGATGATATTGTCCGTCAGCTAATTCAATCCCCACCTTACTAATTTTTCGAGGGTTGATGGAAAACCCTCGCTTTTTGGCAAGTGTCTATTTCTGCTTCAATATAGTAGCTCTAGTACATAAATTTGCTTATTCCCTCTTTTCGAGGGTTTGTACAAAAAACCCCATACTAAGGCGGCTAATGCTCGTCAGATTTATCAGATTGGAGATCCTCAGTTAAACAGCACTGGTGCAATTGTCCCTACACAGTCACCTACGCTGGCGACGACTCCGCCTGGTTGGGGTCTTTTACCTGCTGGCTCTGGCAGTGCTGCTGAAGAAACCTCTACCATTTTCAGAGTCCAAGGTGGCACCCCGCCTCACGCTAGTCGAAACCATATCAGCTTTGACTCAGATGGAAACCCATTAATAAATAAAACTACGCTCAATATAAGTATTGGCGATTTAAAACATGCTGAATACTTTTTGGGAAAAAGACCTGGGGCTAGAATATTTTCATTTGAAATACCTAAATGGATGGATGAGTTTATTCAAAGTGAAGCCATACCGCAATTGAATTACAACTCAAACCCTGCAAATCAAAATAAACTGGCTCCAAAAATTGTTGACGAAACAACACCAGGTCGATCATATGAGCTACCATCTATATGGGCTAAGTGGTTAGAGGAAACTGCTATCAAAGGTTCTGGCAAAATTACCGACAAGAAGAATTAAATGGAAGATTTAGATATAGAAATAGTTGTTACAGTAGTTCGATATAAGAGTACTATTCATTGGTTTCGTAGTGATAGAGATTTTTGGGTTCTCGATCAAGAAAAATGGCGTAATGAATTCATTAGCCAAGGTCATAAAGTTCCAGATTTTCAAGATTCTTATCGATTTGGGATACGTATAGTCAATGATAAAAATGCACAGCAGTTTCTTGATTCAATGGCAAAATTTGAGATCGACAAAGATGAATTAAGTATAGAATTGGCAAAAAGATTTCCCTCAATTACTTCTTGGTGGGATGTTCAAGATTTATTTCCAATTTTATTTGTAGATTTTGATAATTTACATGTAGGTGCGTTTTACTACGAAGGTACCCCAATGGAGCGATATATTGCTGATGGTTGGACAAGCGAATTTATAGATTTTGCCAATGATTATTCGGAAGATATTTTTCCAGTTGAAGATAAATTCTGGATCAAGGGTGGTTCTGACTTACTACAACTTCTAAATGAAAGGGGGTCTCAGCAGGCGTAGGGTGATTAGCTAGGCGTAGGGTGGGCACTGCCCACAGGCTCACCCCGTTGCCATCCAACTCATAACGGCAACCCGTCGCCCATCCACATCCACCATCCATAAATGCCTCAACCGAGCTGAACAATTTGCTATTGTTCAGCGTTTAACTGGAGTCTCTTCAGACAAAACTACAGCAGCAACACTCACCCCATCTAACCCATCTAACCCACCTAACTCAGATAGGTTAGAAGATAAGTTAGAACCCACACCCGTTACTTCATCACCATTTGCACTAACAACTAACCCATCATACCCATCTGACTCTTCTTTGATAACCTCCTCCGAATTAATCAATAACGACGGCTTCTTCTCACCATTATTTAATTTAATTTCTAAATTATTAAAAGATGAGTTAGATAAGTTAGATAAGTTAGCGCCAGACCCACTCTCCCTTTCAGCCACTAACTCATCCTTTACAGACAAGTTAGATAAGTTAGATGAGTTAGCACGTCCCCAAATCTTCCGTGGTTTACCATCAATCGTCCGTACCAACCGCTCAAACCCCTCCACCTGCAACAACGCAGCAATCCGATTCCGTTGACGCTTATCTTGACGCTCCACCGAAATCATCAAAATCTCATCCATAATCTCCTGAATATTCACATACTCCAACCCACCATGCGGATGCAACACCATCCCCAACTTCCCTAAAATCGTCTCTACCCAAGGGTCATCATCATGCCATTGCTCACATCTTGCACCAATACATAAAAACTAGTACGATTCGTGACCAAAATGTGAGAAAAAGGGCACAGAACAATATTAATGAGAACAGTGAACACCATTCTCCCTTGTGCCCAAGCTCTACTGTACACACTGATGGGACTGATGCCTAGTCCATACCAAATCCTTAGTCTGCAAGCAGTCTTGACGATGTTTTGGGAACCGCAAAGGATCGCATTACCAGAAGAATGTGTGATTAAATCACCAGCAGCATTGAGTAGATTTTTCAATGAATATGGATGGCCAACTAGATCGGTAATTCGTGCAACTCGAAAACAAATACTCAAAGAATTATTAAAGTATGCGCCCAGAGGCAAGCGTCCTCATCTTCAAGTAATTATCGATCTAACAACTTTAGAGAAACGAGGTAAATTCAAAGCATTTGCACAGTTGATACATATCCTCAATGGTAAGCGGGGATTGCATATCGTTGTGATGTATCTAGTGGTGGGAGGATGGCGAGTCCCGTGGGCATTTCGGCCGTGGCGTGGAAAAGATACTGTTACCCCTGCACAACTAGGATTGAAATTACTTCGCACCCTGCCCAAAAAACTACTGAACCGCTTTCGAGTGCGGGTGTTAGCTGACACTGGTTTCAGCAGTGTTGAATTTGTAAATGGGGTCGAGAAACTTCGTGACTTTCAAGCGATTGTGGGTATCCCCAAAAATCGCTTGATGTCTAATGGGAGAGCTATCAAAACAATTACCAAGAAAGGGCAGCAAGTGGACATAACTGGCTTCGAGAAGAGGGTCACAGCTTCATGGTTCTATTTAGAGCGGAATGGCAAACTGGAGAAAAGATTTGTAATTTCTACTCGGACTCTCAAGGGCAGTACGATTACCATGTGGGGTCGTCGGCGATGGGCCATAGAGGGGTTTTTCAAGACTGCCAAATATCAATTTGGATTGGCTAGCTTTGGTCAACAGACTCTATTAGGAGTCTATCGTTGGCTCATACTCAGCTTGATTAGTTTTGTACTAACCCACTGGGTTTATTTGTCATTGAATTGTGCTAATTTGCCCGACTGGAAAGAGGCAGCATTGTTGACCCTACACCAGCTACTACCAGCAATGGCTATCAGCTTGCTGCTGATAGAAGTAGAGAGTAAACGAGATCTACTTGCTTCTCAGGGGTTGGCGTTGGAATTAGTCTCGATACCAATCTAGTATCTATGCATTGGTGCAAGATGTGAGATTGCTTACTCACCCCCACATGCTCAACCAGCTCCGTTTCATCCAAAAAATGTTGATGACCGCTCTCATAAGCCGCTAGAGCCGTCGCCCAGATTAAATCTCGGTCGCGGCGAATCCCCGCCACATCGATACTTTGCTTCACCTCCACCACCCAATACCGTCTGTCACCCGTCGGATCTGTCAGAAATTCAGTCTTATTCGTCGAAGCAAACAAAGCACAAGTCCGTTTAACCGTAATATTTGCCCGTCCATAAGGCGGACGAAATGTATCCTCAGTGGAGGATAGAAACCGCTTAAACTGCTCCACTTCCTTCTTCCCGAACAAATAGTCAACCTCAGCTAATTCCAGCAACCAGAACCGCGATAACTTAGCAATCTCATCCTTATTATCAAAAGACCGCAAATCATCATTAAACCAATCATCCCCCGCCAAAGCCTTGAGCGCAGTAGATTTTTTGAAGCCTTGTTTACCTTGTAAAACTAATAGCGAATCATCCTTAGCACCAGGATTCATCACCCGCGCTACGGAAGCAACTAACTTACGGAAGAATAACCGATTCTGAAGTGGGTCAGAATTACCAAAGTAACGTTGTGGAAAGTTAGCAATTACATCTAAATTAGTCGCCTTACCCCGTAAAGATTCTAGATACTCACGGACAGGATGATATGTAAACTTAGTAGCAATCTCATTCAGAGCAACAATACAACTCTCAGTACTAGCATCATATCCAACATGCATCGCAACAAATAACTTGGCGCGGTTCAAATCGAGTGGTTTTCGATCTAATTCGATTTGATTGCTCATCTCATTAAATTCCAATCGCTTGCCAAATACATCGAATAAATCGAGGGTTAATTTCATCATTTTAGACTTGGGTACGCCATTTTTATCTAATCCTTTTACCGATAAATTGGCTGCAAATCTGTGAGCGATGGCTTGATAATCTTTACAATCATCATCGACAACAACAGATATACGTGGTCGTCCCCGTTTTGATAAAATTTCTTTGAGATAAGAACGTCCACAGTTCTTTAGAATATCGAAATCACGGATAGCAGGAGCAGGGTTAGATGATTTTGCCGATTTCCAAATCTGCGCTGCTTCATTTCCCGCCAAACGTGGAGTACAACCATCACAGTAGTCATAAAATAAATCTTCAGGGTCGCCCTCAATAGACCAGTCCTAAATATAATCCGTGGACAAATAAGGCATTAAAATTGTAAAATAATATTTTACTTAATATGGCAAATCCACTGCAATATATTGAAAAGTATCCAGATCGATCGCCTAAAATTCTAGGTATTGAGTATGAGCAGTGGTTAGCATTAGTCGAAACTGCAAAAATAGAGGAGGAAAGGATCAGGTTAGCGATTGAACAGGAAAAAGTTCGGATTAATAAAAAAGGAGGAGGAAGACCAAAAAAACTAAAGAGAGAAGAGGAAATCTGTTTGTGTATATTTTACCTAAGACAGTTGCCTACATTTGAGATACTAGGAATGCACTTCGATATTTCAAAAACGGAAGCAAATGACACATTTAATTATTGGATAAAAATAATTAGAAAAATATTGCCATCAAGCTTAATGGAACAGGCGAAGAAAGACAAGGAAGAATTGGAGAGGATTAAAGAAATGCTCACAGAGTATGAGTTGATTGTAGATAGCTGGGAACAGCCCAGAGAAAGACCAGAAGACAATCAAGTCCAAAAAGAATATTATTCAGGGAAGAAGAAAAGTCATACATATAAAGGGCAAGTAATTACGCTGCCATTAGGCGAAGATTTAGTAGATGTAGAGGTAGGAAGACAAGGTAAAGCTAGTGATATTAATATATTTAGAGAACAGCAGAAGAAATTTAATGTTGAGCAAAGATTTACTGGAGACAAAGGATATCAAGGTGGTATAAATATCAAAACGCCTCAGAAGAAGCCAAGAGGAAAAGAATTAACAGAAGAGCAAAAAGATGCTAACAAAGAAATATCTAGTGAAAGAATATATGTGGAGCACGTCATTCGTCTAATTAAAATATTTAGAGCTGCGAAGGAAAGATTTCGGATGAAAAAAAATAAATACGAAGAGGTAATACTGACAATATGTGGATTAGTGAGATTGCGACTGGGAACGTTAATTTTACCAGTTTAACGCTCGTCAAGAAGCTCGTAAATACATAAAATACAAAGAGTAACTAATAGGCTGTTTCCTAATAGTAATTAGCTACGATCCTAGAAATGCTGATGAAATATGCACAATACATCGTGGAGTGTCTATCGATCGAAACCCATACTCAGGTTAGCACATAGGTTTTCGGATCAGTCTAATGGGGAGATTATTAGCGGCACTCGGTCAATATGATGATGCGCTAGTGACCTTAAAGCGGGGTCTCTGGCACACCAGGGCAGACACACCATCCTTAGCCCGCAACATTGCCTTATCCTTCCATTTCAGCATTGCTAGTGCCTATTTAGAGCAGGGAGAATTAGATATAGCCCTAGTCAAACTAGCAGCTCTCCATACAGCTTTCGATCCTAATATTCAACCAGAATTACAAGTTCGCTGGTTAGAACTAATGGGGAAAATCTCTTTATTACGCGGAGAATTAGGACAAGCTCTAGCTCAATTCCACCAAATTCGATCGATCTGTCATACCCTTGGTTTATCACGAGCAGTTTTACAATCGACAATTAACTTAGCCCATGTTTTAATATTTATCAATCAAACTAGTCTAGCTAAAGATTATTTATTAGCAGCCTTATCCGAACAATTAGCCCAACAAGATCCGGAACTCAAACAGCGGATCGACTTATTGTTGCAACTAGCCCAAGCGCGAAGTCAATCCCTCGTCAGCGATATTGCTGGAGGTAGTTCTGTCTCCGAAATGCGTGCTCCCACTACAAATAGATCTGACGATCCAGTGGATCTACCAGTTGTAAAATCAGATTTCACCTTTTCATTTAGATCTGCCAACTATCTAGCCCTATTTGAATTTCGCGTCCTTCAATTTTACTGGTTATTAAGTCGGTTCGAGCTGGATTTAGCCAATCAGTTACTCACGGGGATTCAATCAGCTTTTGAGTTCCAATTAGAACCCCGCCAAGGTTCTGATTCCCAATTAATCCAAGTCAAAATTAAAATATTACTAGGAACTCTCGCCTATTACCAAGGTGTTGAATTTAACCAACGCGAGCGGCTGATTTGGGCAGCATCAATTTTAGATGAAGTGCGTCCAACTTTAGTCCAGATGCAACTCAAACCAGAACTATGGCAAGTTCAACGAATTTTAGGCTGGTGTTGGAGTAGATTAGAGAAAAGCAATTTACTAGCAGAAATTATCGGCTCGACTAATAGTTTACTCAACGAATTAACCAGTTCATTAGTGCCAGAAGATCGTGCAATTTATCTGCTCAATAAATGGACTGCGGATGAGGAATATATTGCTAATGAACTTAATTATATTCACCGCATCCAACTAGCCGCTCCGACTTTATTCAAACCCTGGCGAAAATTACAATCGATGCACCGTCTACATCAATTGCTAATTCATATCGATCGATATAAAGATGCCTTAGCTAAACGGACGCTCCAAGATCGAAACCAATCCCCGAACAAATTATCGAAATACTCGCTGTGGGAGCGAATTTTTACTCATCCTCGCGATCGAGTTACACTGACATTTTTAGTCCTACCAGATCGAATTTTAGTCGTGCGAATTGGCTGGCTACTATTCGATTATCAAATTATCCCAACGACACGCTTAGAATTACGTAATTTAGTTCAAGGCTGGCATCAAAAAATCGAACATGGTAATCGAGATTTACGCGATCTGGTAAGTTCGACTTTAGATAATATTGGTCAAGAAAATCAAAAAATATCCGATCGAATCGGTAAAATTCTCAAATTTGATTCATTACTAGCCAAATTACCAACCCGAATTAAATCGATAACTATCGTACCTGATGATATCTTGCATGGTTTTCCATTTGCCAGCATTTTACACCAAGATAAATATTTAATCGAAAAATATGCAATTTCAATTGCTTACGAATCACGGTCGATCGATCGTCTTAAAATTCGATCGATGGTTGACAAATCGCTACTAGTCGGCGTATCTAATGGGAGCATTCCCTTGCCAAATGTTCGAGCTGAAATCAAGCAGGTTAGAATCTGGATGGAACAGCATCAGCTTAATCCATCGTCTCTAATCGATACTGAAGCTAAGAAGAAAATTACGATCTCACAATTAACCCAAGCAACATTTTTTCACATTGCTTGTCATGGTATTTTTGAACATAGTCAACCAGATCTTTCGGGTTTAGTACTAATTCCCGACCTCGCACAACCACCCGAAATTCTCAGCTTGAGAGAATTATCAGCTTTAGATTTAAGTAAATTGCGTCACGCCACATTATCATCATGTTGGTCTGCGGATCATTTTGTCTTACCTGGACGCTGGATTATTAGCTTACCAGAGACGCTCTGGCGGGCTGGAACGGACAGTATTCTTGGTTGTCTATGGGAAGTAAACGATATCGTCGCAGTACCTTTTATGACTTGTTTTTATCATTATCTGGAACAATATTCTAGAGCTAAATCCCTCCAACTCACTCAACAAGATTGTCTAGCAGGTAGATTATCAATTCCCACAGAATTTCGAGGAAATATCCGCAATCCAATCTATTGGTCGGGATTTACTCTCTATGGTAACTACAATAAGTTAGACAGACTGATCGACACCAAAACCAATCGTTATTTTCAAGGTACTTCCTTCCCACCCCAGAAATAGACGAGTGCAATTCATTATTCATTATTCACTATTCACTCACGACTTTAGCTATCTAATTTTTCACGGGAAACAGAATAAGTCACAAATAATAATATTTGTGTAACAAATATTATTATTAATTTCTGCATAAACCCGCTCGCTAGCCGCCAATTAAATAGGAATGAAGGGTGAGAGAGTTTCACAACCGAAATTCCTGGCTTTGTGTCGATTAATTTGATTACAGAGCAGACGATCCTACCTTCCTCTTGAGTCTATAGGAGGCAATGCTGTGGGAGAATTATTTTATTTCTCAAGTTTTTTATTAAATTTTCTGATTATCTTCGGAATTGCGATATTGCTATTCTCGATTCTGCCCGATCGCGACAGCATTTATTTAATCCTGCTAATATTGTCAGGAATTATTTGCTTGATATGTTTGCCTAGTTTGATTCAAATTATAGTTTTATCTTTTTCAATCTGGAATTTAAGCAAAATCAAGTTCAAAGTGCTAAATATAAATATTATGATAACTATTAGCCATAATTAATTTCATTGTTCATGGATAATAGTTGATTTTAAAAATAAGTGAATAATTAATTGTCGATAAATTCGATAATCATATTTAAAATACTGAACAATATAACACTACAAATATATATTTATCGATGTTAACTACCATAAATCTCAGCAAACTAATCATAGGGAGATTGCCAAGGCTGAAAGCTATCTAGCAGATCGTAATCACACGACATGTGCTGCTAAAGTAATAATCAATAAATTTTTATTGGTTTGTGCATAAAAATGAGTTTCTCACCCAAATCTAAAGATAGAAGACAAAAATCGAAAGTCATCGCTTTTAAAATTCAAAAGTTACAGCATCATTCAGGGTAAATCTTAGTGGAAAACATCCTAACTTCTTTTGAGCGTGAATATTTAAAAAAACAACTAGAGCAGATCGACCTACATCAGCAACTCCGACAACGCATTAAAATCATGCTATTAGCCGATGAGGGGAAAAACCAAACTGAAATTTGTCGGTTGTTGGGATGCTCTACAGGCACTGCGGGACACTGGATGCTTCTAGCTAAAGCACAAATGGCGCATAAGTTTATCGAGATCTCTCGGGGTAGACCGAAAGTAGCAAACGATGAATATAAGCAGCGATTGCAAGAATTAGTTAAGTCTTCTCCCACCGAACATGGCTATAGTTTTCGGCGTTGGACAGCAGAATGGCTGAGTAAACATCTAACCAAGGAATTGGGAATTACTGTAAGTGCTCGGCATATCAGCCGATTACTCAGAGAATTACGACTTTCAACCAAACCCCAAACCCCAACAATTGCCGATCTAGAAATAAAAGGCTCCAGAATTACCATTCAAAATTTGGCAGCAGAGTCCATTTCAAATTTTTAAGATGATTGATGCCGATCGTCATACCCGATCGATAGACAAAAGTCTTAACTGAATTTTCACCGCCTTTACTAGCCGCTAATTTTAGTCTTTTTAGTTTAAATAAGATATTTTTCGCCTGAAATACTAGGCAAAATTTTAGATTCTGTCAATTAGCTTGTTATAAACATTAACAATAATATTACAATCATGACGATCGCTGCTTTGTCAAAGTCCAGTCTAGAAAAAGTCTTGGGACAATCCCTTACTGAACGTGAATTCCAGCACTGTCTCTCCCAAATTCAAGTTTCTCATCCCCATCTTGGTAGACTGTCTTGTCAACCTGGACTATACATCGTCCAAGCAGGCAAAGCACGGCTGTCGGATCGTAATCAAAAGCTAATTGCCACCTATGGAGCTGGCGACTCGTTTGGAGATACTCTATTTTCGGAGATTAATGAGTCTTATGAAATGCTTGCAGGTACAGATTTACAGTTAAGCTTTCTGCCACAGCAAGTATTAGCACCATTGATGAAGCGGTATCCACAAATCCAAGCACATTTACAACAACAGACTACTGCAACATCAAGTCCACCTCCTCCGCCACGAGACAATCCCAGCAGAGAATCTCCATCAGCGATCCAAACTGCCCGCCAGAAGACTGAATATTTTCCCAGTCCTTCTCAACGAGTTGGAAATTGGTGGCAACGAACCACCCGCCGCTATCCATTTTTTGCCCAACTGAGTGCTTCCGACTGTGGAGCTGCTTGCTTAGTGATGATTTCACGCTACTGGGGCAAAAAAATCAGCATTAATCGGATTAGAGATACTGCCAATGTCGATCGCAATGGTGCATCCTTACAAGGGTTATCCATCGCCGCTGAAAGTTTGGGCTTTACGACTCGCCCAGTCAAGGCTAGTTTGGCGAAATTAGCCCAACAGCAATTGCCCGCGATCGTTCATTGGGAGGGTATTCATTATATTGTCGTGTATAAAATCAATCGTAATAGTGTAATCGTAGCTGACCCAGCAATCGGCGCGCGCACTCTTACACACCAGGCATTTCTAAAAAACTGGACAGGTTATGCCATATTGCTTGAGCCAACCAATTCCTTTAATAATCAGCCAGAATATCGAACCTCATTCTGGCAATTTTTTGACCTGATGAAACCACATCAGTTCGTCATGCTGGAAATATTTGTAGCTTCTTTGTTCATTCAAATATTTGGCTTGGTTACTCCGCTATTTACCCAGCTAATTTTAGATCGGGTGGTTGTGCAGCGATCGGAATTGACCTTGACAGCGATTGGCTTTGGGTTGTTGATCTTTAGTCTATTTCGAGTTGCCATGACGGGTTTGCGGCAATATCTGATCGACCATACAGCCAATCGCTTGGATTTGGCACTAATTGTTGGCTTTATTCACCATACCCTCAGACTACCACTGAGCTTTTTTGAGTCGCGGTATGTCGGAGATATTATTTCGCGCGTCCAGGAAAATACCAAAATTCAACGGTTTTTATCTGGGGAAGCATTATCGATCTGCCTAGATTTGCTCACGGTTTTTATCTATGTTGGGTTGATGTTTTGGTATAGCTGGTCGATGGCACTGTTGGTATTAGCCGTTGTTCCTCCATTCTTATTGTTAGCGGTGATTGCCACACCTTTCTTACAGCGAACATCACGGGAAATTTTCAATGCTCATGCGAAAGAAAACAGCTATCTAATTGAAGCATTGACTGGAATACGGACAGTAAAATCAGTTGCGGTCGAACAGTCTATTCGCTGGCATTGGGAAAGATTGTTCCAGACGGCGATTAGAACAAGCTTTGCTGGGCAAATCATCAGTAACCGATTACAAATTTTCAGTAACACCATCGAAGCCACAGTCACAACTGGTTTACTTTGGTATGGAGCCTATCTTGTAATTCACGAGCAACTGACGATCGGTCAATTGGTAGCATTTAATATGCTGGTAGGTCATGTGATTAGTCCTTTTCAGCGGTTAACGGTGTTATGGAATCAGCTACAAGAGATTGTTATTTCAGTAGAGCGGCTGAATGATGTACTCGAAGCGCAACCAGAAGAGGATTTGCGCCAAGAACGCCAACCGCTACCGCTTCTCTTAGGTGATATTCGGTTTGAAAATGTTACTTTTCGCTACCATCCCGACAGCGATCGCAACGTTCTCGCCAACCTCAATTTTCAGATTAAACCTGGTCAAATGGTGGCATTAGTAGGTCGAAGTGGTTCTGGGAAAACGACAATTTCTAAATTAGTGCTGGGATTATATTTACCTACTGATGGAAAAGTATTAATTGATGGTCAAGAGATTTCTAGTCTATCTTTAAATTCGCTACGCAAACAGGTGGGAGTAGTCGATCAAGATACTTTTCTATTTGGCAGTACCATCCGCGAAAATATTAGTCTAGGACAGCCTGATAGCAGCTTAAAAGAGGTAATGGAAGCTGCTTATTTAGCGGGAGCTGATGAATTTATTAAGCAATTACCGATGGGCTATGAAACCCAAATTGGCGAAGGTGGTGGACTTTTATCTGGAGGACAACGACAGCGTTTGGCGATCGCTCGTGCTTTGTTGGGCAATCCGCGCTTACTGATTATGGATGAAGCGACATCTCACTTGGATACGGAATCAGAACGCATTATCCAAAATAACCTGTACAAAATCTTGCAGAATCGAACTTCACTGGTAATCGCCCATCGGCTTTCGACCATCCGCAATGCCGATCTAATTTTGGTTTTAGATCGAGGGGTTTTGTGTGAGAGTGGCACCCATGAAGAGTTGCTAGCTAAACGCGGTAAATATTTTTATTTAAATCAACAACAGTTGTCTAATCTTCCATCAGGATGACCCTTTAGCTCGATCGGAACATCTAACTTCAACAATTTCATCGATCTAGAACAAATATGAGTAATTTAGATATCATTTCCGCCCAGATCGATCTGCCAAATCCATTAACTGTCAAGGCAGACGTGGGGGTCTACTCTGAAGAGGTTCAGGAACAGATCGATGGCTTACCCCAACTATGGACAAGGGGTCTGCTTTACTCCTTGGTGACATTTACAGCGATTGCTTTACCCTGGGCTGTATTCTCTAAAGTTGACGAAACTGGAGTAGCCAGAGGCCGCTTAGAACCAAAAGGAGCAACCATCCGACTTGATGCTCCGATTGCTGGCACAGTAGCGGCAGTGTATGTGAAAGAAGGACAGCAGGTAGTCAAAGGACAGGTGTTGCTAGAACTAGATTCGGATTTACTGCACTTAGAGTTACAGCAAGCTCAAACGAAATTAGAAGGGCGAGAAAATCGACTGGTACAGTTACAGCAAGGCCGTAAACAACTCTTAACAGCTATTACCACTCAAGAGCAACAAAATCAGGCTCAGGCCAGTGAAAAAAGTGCTCAATTAGATCAGGCTAAACAAGCTTTAATTGCAACTAAAAATACTATGCCTTTTTTAATATCAGAAAAAATCTCCCAAGTAAATCAGGCTAGACAATCTCTAATTGCAACTAAAAATAGTTTGATGATGGCTGATAGTAAATTCAAAAAAGATCTGGTCGAGGTTAAGCGATATCGCTGGCTATGGGAACAGGGGGCGATTGCACAAGTGAAGGTAATAGAGAAAGAGGGAATTGCTGCCGAAAGCCAGAAGCTGATATCGCAGACTCAAGCAGATATCCATCTGGCAGAAGAGCGGCTACAGGAGCAACTTCAAAGCTATCAGAAAATGTTGAAACAAAGTCACTCAGACCATAAACAAGCTGAAGCCAAGCTCAGAGAACAGAAGAGTAACCAAGAAAGTCTCCAACGCTCTGGGGAGCTGGCTGTATTTAAAATTACCGCACAACTCGAAGATTCAGATGGACAAATTGCCACGATCAAAGCAGAGATTGCCCAAATTCAAAACCAGATCCAATCTCTACAGGTACAAATGAAACAGCAGATCGTCCGTTCGCCTGCCAACGGCACAATTTTCCAATTCCCAATTCAAAAGGCCAAGGCTTACCTGCCACTGGGACAGTTAGTTGCTCAGATTGCTCCTCAAGGTTCGACTTTGATTCTGAAAGCTCAGATTCCCAGCCCAAACAGCGGCTTTTTGCGGGTGGGAATGCCCGTGAAGCTGAAGTTTGATGCCTATCCGTTTCAGGATTATGGTGTCGTCCCTGGTAAACTGCACTGGAAATCACCAGACTCCAGGAAGTTGGATGCTGCACAAGGTCAGCCTGAAGTATTCGATCTTGAGATTACGGTGGAAGATAAGTTTATCCAAGCCAAGAATCAGCGGATTGAACTGACACCAGGGCAAACCGCAACGGCAGAACTGATCGTACGGCAGCGTCGGATTATTGACTTTGTGCTCGATCCCTTTACCCAATTGCAGCAAGGCGGTTTAAAACTCTAACTTTTGCTTGTAATTAAATCCCATCACCACAATAGGCGTAAGTCCATGTATTTAGATATGAATGTTAGTCCCGATGAAATCATCCAACAGATCAAATTATCTGGGCAACTGCCTGAGATTTTGGCAGAGATGGCAGCTCGCCAGAAAATCATCAAGACAGCTCAGGAAATGGGTATTGAGATCGAAGATGCTGAACTACAGCAGGCTGCCGATCGACTGAGGACGATCGAGAATCTACGGCAAGCCACCGATACCTATGCTTGGATCCAAAACCAGGGGCTGACGATGGATGAGTTTGAAGAAGTAATTTACTTTACTGTTTTATCAGCAAAACTAGCCGATCGCTTATTTGCCGATCGGGTTGAACCCTATTTTGTGGAGCATCAGCTCGATTACTGGCAAGTTGTTTTATATGAAATCGTGTTGCAGGATGGAGACCTCGCTCAGGAACTTTATTTTGCCATAAATGAGCGAGAAATGTCTTTTTTTGATGTCGCCCAAAAATATATTCAAGATCTCGATCTGCGCCGGAAATGCGGCTATCGAGGCTTACTCAAAAGAACCGATTTGAGACCAGAGATTTCGGCGGCGGTTTTTTCAGCCAGACCACCTCAGCTACTCAAGCCGCTCTTAACACCGCAGGGAACGCATTTGCTGTTGGTGGATGAGATTATTCAGCCTTCCCTCGATTCAACATTAAAGCAGATTATTCTCTTAGAACTATTCTCTGATTGGCTTAAAACATAAATTGTACTACTTAATATTTAATTGTAGTTAAAGATTAAATCTTAAGACAAAACACAGTTATTTAATGTCGATTATTATTGCAATAATTGCTCAAAGATAAGTTTTTTCAATTGTGAATCTGATAGATTAGTTACATCAGGTTTGATAGAACTTGTAGACAACAAAAAGCACAAAGGAAAATTAAAATGTCCAGAATTCAGATTAATGATTTAGCTCATATTGACGAAGAATTGCGAGATTTGTCTCCTCAAGAACTTCTGATCCAAGGTGGCGGATGGCGCAGTTTCTGGCGTGGAGTCGATCGAGCAGTTCGCGGTAATGGAGGATGGCTTTCCGTTATCTCGAAGGTGGCCGCAGCTTTCGCCTAAGATGGATGTCGGCGTGAGTCACTTGGAAATCGGGTGGACTACGTATAATATTATCTAAAACTCCCCCACTTTATAAAAAGTGGGGGAGTTTTAGATTTAGATAGAAGTCTAAATTTGTTTGTCACTTAAAGTATAAAATGGCTCGATCTGTAAACCATAACTTGGCTATTTTTTTGGCTTATGTCAGTACTTGCTGATTATTTTGTGTATATCAGTAAGTACTTACTGATATACTTGCTGATTATTTTGTGTATATCAGTGTTTATTTAGGTCAGTAAGTACTGACTCGGCTAAAATAGATAATAGTCTAATCCTATTGCTAGGTGCTAATTGCACTTGATCGTTATGCCCGTAATTGGAGTGTGTAATCAGAAAGGAGGGAGCGGTAAAAGTTCGACTGCCGTTCATTTAGCCCGCTGGCTTCAGTCTCAATCTGATTCAGTTTTTGTAATTGATAGTGACGGACAACGTACTTCGTCACTGTGGTTGAGTAATCTATCGCAGCCAATTCCGGTGGAAATCATTCCCGATCCAAATGAATTACTCGAACGTTTGCCGAATCTAGCGACTGAACATCAATGGTTGATTGTTGATGCACCAGGGACTCTCGCTGAAGCGACTAGAGCGATCGTGTTGTGGAGTGATTTGGTACTGATTCCTTGTCAACCCACTGGAGTCGATCTCGCTAGTGCTTCGGATACCGTGCGGTTGATCAAGCAAGCGCGGGCAATTCGCAAAGGAGAGCCAAAAGCGGCGATTTTTTTAAATCGGGCGGTAAAAGGAACTCGACTGAAACAGGAAGCTTTTACTGTGCTCAAAGCAGTGCCGGATATTAATGTTCTGGGTGAGGTGATCCATCAACGTCAGATTATTGCTGATGCTTTCGGGCAGGGGGCGACTGTCTTCGATCTCGCTGGAGATGCTGCCAAAGACGCTCAGAAGGAATATTCCAGATTGTTTACAACTATATTAAAGTCATTATGACCAACAAGCGAAAATCATTGACTGCTGATGTGATGCAGCAATTTATGAAAGATCCCGATGCTGTCAGTAGTTCAGCAATTACTGAAGTCAGTACTGATAAATTAGTAGAAGTAAGTACTGAAGTCAGTGCTGAAGTCAGTACCGATTCACTGGAATCGATCGAGGAATCAAGTCTGACGGCTGATGTGATTGAGATGTTTAAAAGCAATCAGAAGGAGGCAACGACGAGATTTACCGTCGATTTACCTAAGTCTCGACATCAACGGTTTGCGATCGTCTCGAAGCAACTCAATACTAATATGAGTAGTCTGGCACGAGTATTGATTGAGAAGTTCCTCGATGAAGTCGAACGCGATAAATTATTATAGGGGTAAAGACAAGATACGCGCAAAAGTTATCACCAGCGTAAAGTTTTGTAACAAGTTTTGTTAAACTAAGTGGTTCCCGCGATCGCATTACTTAGTTTAACAAACCCCGTAATGCGATCGCATCATCAGGCAAACGATCGCATTCACCCAAACGCGATCGCCTTCAAAATCCCGACTTTTAGAGGAAAATCAGAAGCTGAAACTAGCTTGAAATAAGCATTTGAGGGATTGAGCATCTCAAAATTACCAATAAACTAAGGCGATCGTCTCATGATCGGATCAAACAGCAATTAGCTCTTTTCCCACTCGGCATCCTTCCCCTTCTGGATACAGCGAATCTGACCCTCCAAGCGGAGTTCGTCCAAGACGCGCCGGATCGTGGGCTGGCTGACTCCAGGACAAGCACGGATAATTTCTCCCACCTTAAAGCGTGAGGGGAGACGAGAGATCGTCTCTAATACCTGCTGTCGTTTTACGCCCTTACCTGTAGTTACGACTCCCACTCGACTATCTAGCTCCTTATAAGCTGCCAAAATCACGCCTGTAAAGTATTCCCACCACGGTAAGAGCGAATGCTCTCCTGAATGCCACCCTTGAGAAGACTGGTACAGGGTATCGTAATAACTCTCCTTGGTTTGCTCGAACAGACGTTCGAGACTGATATAGCGACCGACTTCGTAACCAGCCCGATGGAGGAGTAATAGAGTCAGTAACCTTGCCATCCGCCCATTGCCATCGCGGAAGGGGTGGATGCAGAGGAAGTCCAGCACATAGGCAGGAATGAGCAATAGTGGCTCGAATGATTCTTCATCCCAGCGGCGATTAAACCGCTGGTGTAAGTCCTGGATTGCCATCGGCGTTAGATAGGCAGGGACGGGGGTAAATCGCACCCGCACGGTGCCATCAGGATGGGTTTTCTTCAATATTGTTATCGGTCATTTTCCACTGTCCACCCGCAGCGGGTAGAAACTGGTACAAGTCGCGGTGGAATTGTTGTAATAAACCAGGCGTGAAATACAAACGGTCTGCATTGGCGTGGATCGTCGTTAATACGTCCCGATATCCGTGATTTCTTGTTCGGAACGATTCTGTGGAGTGGTTTTTTGAGCGACTAGTGCTTCGATCCGCCGCAAGGGGGCGATGACTCCTTCAATCCGGTTGGAGACTCGGTACTCTGAATTACGGCTACCTGTCGGAGTTGTTCTAAGCGTTCGGGGGACTGTTGGGCAAACAACAACTGTTTGCCTTTGAATTCACCAATCGCCCGACAAGTCGATAGGAGTTGGACGGTGATGGGTTGTCGTTCCAGGAATTCTGGGAGGAAAGAAGACATTGATTGGTTGACAAGTGCCTGAATCAGATCGGTTTAACTTTTAATCCTAACCCACCAGTACCAACATCTCCCAATACGGTTCGGATAAGCCCATTATGACCTCTCTCTCCACTAACAAAAACCGTTACACACTAACAACCTATCCACTATTCACTATTCACTCGCTATTCTCGATATACACGCTTAACCGAACCGTATTGCAACATCTCCAACCCGGGGTTTTTTGTACAAAAAACCCAGATTAGATCGATCGTCCCCCAACTGCTAGAGTTAAAATATCATCACATTGGCGATGCTGTTGCAGGATGAGGGATCGTGGGCGATATTAGCTGTGTGCTTAAATTGACGAAGTTAGAAATGATGTCAATAATAGATAAGGGCGAACAAAACCGGAAACTTGAAAGAAGATCGGAATCATCGAATCGAGCCGATCTTGGAGTAGCTCACAGGCATGAATAGAGATCGTGCCTAAAATAGAGAATGAACTTAGGCAAAATTATTCGATTATCTTATGATTGTAAATAATTACATCTCATGGCTTGAATCTTTATTTCAAACCGGAGAAAAACCATACCTTCAAAATCAAGCAGCATTAGATTTTTTAAAGAGAGAACAGGCTCGTTATCATGCAGTAATTGCCGGAGCTGGGGCTGTTTTGGTTGCTGGTGCTGCTACTGTTTCACCTGTAGGATTAGCCGGAGGTGCTGTTAGTCTGACTGCCATCGAATTTTCCAAACCAGCAGATCGATTAATCTCTGTGGTTGAAGAATTATTGAAAATTGATGGAATTATTGTGACTCCTCGTGTGAAAACTGATGAGGGAACTATCGATCTATTAGTTAAAATGCCAGACCGAAGATGTTTTGCTTTTGCACTTAGATCTAAGCAAAATTCGCGGGTTAAATGGCGGGGAAAAGAGCAAGACTTTTTTGCGGTTACACCCAGGAAGGGTAAAGCAGCTAGAGTCAAGAAATGGTCTGAGTTGATAGAGTCAGGTCAAGATTTAAACAAGATGACACTAGCACTGAAAAAGCAAAAGAGTTATTTATTGGGAGAAAGTAGAACAGAGCGTCACTATCCCATCACGAAAGCAATCATCTTAACCAGTACAACCAAAATAGATCCAAACAACGACCTAGATTTATTTGTTGACTTTGGCGAAACGAAAGCTTTGCGAGTTCATGCAGGGTCTTATATGTATGTCTTAGAGCAAAGAGACATTATCAAATTTTTGGCTCCAGTACAAAAACCGTAGATCTAGGGCATAATACAGTAGTACCGAAAACTAAGAAACCCCTTCCCGTTCATACGAGAGAGGTTGATTAGCGGTTCATTAGTTAACCTAACGACCTTCGCGTCGCCGGAAAACCACTTCCGACAACAGAAAATACCAAGTATGTTGATATTGTACCCAAAAATGGGGTGTAGTACAAACTCTCACTAGAGTCTAGTTAGAAAACTAGATTGTAATGAGGGCTTCGGAATCAAAGTTTTCGGTGACTCTACGAAGAGACACCCAATATGACTACAGAAAACTTCGGATTTGCCTTACAGACTGAGTTAGACCAATCGGCAATCGCCGCTGACATCGCCGAACTAAATATTCGCTACCTAGAAAATGAACATGCCCTCAACGCATTATGTTGGGGATTGGATAGTGAAGAACGTCGAAACGATGGCAGAGTCAGAGATCGGTGGATTTCTCAATACAACTACGTTCAACAAGGCGGACTAGCCTTTTATGGAGTCGATCCGCTCACAGGTGAACGGACGAGCTGCCTGAGCTTCAAGCCTTTACACCCCAAGCCGGATCGCAAATATGAAAATCCACCCAAGGTCAGTGCCCAGGCGATTTACCCAGCAGTAACTTATCGGGTCTGGCAACTGGTCAGTCAGCAGTTTAACTTACCTTTACCCTCAGATGTAACGATCGCCAATCCTGCGGCAGAAGCTAAAGGATTTTGGCTCTGGGTAATTCAAAATAATCTTCCGGTGATTGTGACCGAAGGAGCAAAAAAAGCTTACTCAGCAATCAGTTGTGGCTTTCCAGCGATTGCCCTAACCGGACTATGGAACTGGACTGACACCAGTAAAGACGAAAATGGCAAAACCCAAAAATATAACCTAATTCCTTCCCTCCAACCGATTGCCACCCCAGATCGAGCGATAAATATCGCCCTCGACCGCGATAAAAAAGCAGCAGCAAATAAGGCGGTAATTCAATCTCGCTCGGCATTAGCCCAATGCTTAATCGAACAAGGGGCTAAACCGTGCTCCATCCCTTGGGACAGTGACTATAAAGGCTTAGACGATCTAATTGCTGGCTGTGGCACTGAGGCATTAGATCGGGCATTAGCCAAAGCTGAAGCACTCACAGGCGAACAGCCCAACTTCAAGCAGAAACCCGCGCCGAACATTTTGGCTGAAAAAATCGCCAAAGAGCTACGGGATAAGCTGCTATTTGATGTTGGCGGTAAACTATGGCGATTTTATAATGGCGGAGTCTGGCATGAAAAGACGATCGAAGAAATCGAACGATTCTTTTACGAACGGGTCTGTTTAGACGTTCCCGAAAATCTGCCCAGCTATATCGAAAATGTTCTGAAGGTGGCGAAGTGGAAACTACTCCAACCAGTATGGAATGAGGTGTCGGGGCTAGAATTTATCCCCTTTAAAAACGGGGTATGGGATGTGAACCGAAACCCCGAAAATTACTCCCCATCACCCCAATTCTTCTCCTGACTTGGAAATTAACTCCGTGACCTATCCCCAGACGATCGCGGGGCTGGAGTCTCCCCTAGTATCGATTCGCTTCCTTAACTCAAGTTACCCAGGGGAAATCAGCAACTCAAAACATCCTAATTGCTGCTTGTAATGCCGTGCTATTGGGGCGGTCTGACCTCCAAAAAGCAAATTTACCTAGTAGGTGGTGGCGGCAACGGCAAAGGG
>JAPJYX010000169.1:0-50852 GCA_030503985.1 Himalopsyche tibetana
GATGGATCTTTTTCTGAGCGCTCGCCTAAAAGAATATACATGGTGGCATCGCCACCATCATCGAGGATCATGTTAGTTGGCTTGCCATCAGCCCATTCAAAAATCTTCGCGGTATATTCCCAATATTCTTTCAAGCTTTCACCTTTTTTGGCGAAAACGGGAATGCCGGCCGCAGCAATGGCTGCGGCAGCGTGATCTTGTGTCGAGAAAATGTTGCAGGAGGCCCAGCGAATATCAGCACCCAAAGCTTTCAATGTTTCAATCAGCACGGCTGTTTGAATGGTCATGTGGAGTGAGCCCGAAATGCGCGCACCCTTCAGAGGTTGAGCAGCAGCATATTCTGCGCGGGTTGCCATAAGACCTGGCATTTCCACTTCAGCCATGTCGAGTTCGAGGCGGCCCCATTCGGCCAGCTTAATATCGGTGACGACATAGTCGGTAAATTTGGTCATGGCTAATCTCCTGAATGAATGTTGGGCTGCTGGTAGCATGGGATTGATAGGTGTGCAATATCTATATAAAGATATCTTTATATCGTTTAATAATCTCAAATTTGCAGTCATCCCGACAAAAGTCGGGACCCAGAACTGCGCGTTCTGTGCCCACAATTCCACACTGAATGCGTGAGTCTGGATCCCCTGAGTTCACAAACGAAGTGCAACACCATAAAAGGTTTATGGTGTCCTCATGGAACACAGATACAAGCAGTTCAGTCTCGAAGATCGCATCCAAATTGCCAATCTACAGGCCCAAGGGCGCTCGATCCGACAAATCGCTACAGCGTTGGATCGCGCGCCATCGTCAGTTTGTCGTGAGATAAAACGCAATCAGACCGCCAAGAAGGGTTACGTGCCAGCCGCTGCCCAGGATAAAACCAAAGCCAGACGTTGGAATGGCTCTATGCTTGAGCGCAACAAGGCTTTGCGCGAGCGCGTGTTCAATGGCTTTGAACGGAGCTGGTCGCCTGAACAGATTGCCGGCAGGATTGAGCTTGATACAGGCAAACGACTGATCTCCTACGAGACCATCTATCGCTTTGTGTATGCCCAAATGCGCCGCACCAACGATGGCACTTGGCGCCACTGCTTACCACGCGCCAAAGCCAAACGCGGCTGCCGTCGGCACTCCGGCGGAAGCCCCGCAAACTTCATAAAAGATCGTGTTCCCATCCACTTAAGACCCCTCGAAGTGGCGAACCGTCAAGCCTTGGGACACTGGGAGGCTGATTATGTCCTCTTCTCAAAATACAACCAATCCGTCCTCACCGCACTCGATCGTAACTCTCGCTTTCTCATGGCCCAAATAACCTCAAACCGAACTGCCGCCCTAACAGCTCAATCCCTTTCTTCCTTTTTCGACACCCTTCCTTTGCCCTTCAGGCAAACTGTGACCTTCGATAATGGAACAGAGTTCTGCCACCATGCCAAACTCCACGATCTCAACTTCAAAACCTACTTCTGCGACCCTCATGCACCGTGGCAAAAAGGCTCCATCGAAAATGCTATCGGACGCCTAAGGCGTTTCCTACCCAGAAAAAACAGACCTTGCAAATCTCTCAGTCTCAGACTTCAATGAATGCATCCAAACCTACAACTCAACCCCAAGAAAGTGCCTCAACTACAAAAACACCCCAAGAAGTCTTGACCCAACAACTGTTGCACTTCAAATGTGAATTCACCTCCCGACTTTCGTCGGGATGACTGATAGAGGGAGATGAGGTTGGAAACTCACGGCGGTGCCCTTGAGAATTGGAGAAAAGATAATGGAGGGGATGCTCCCACCATGGCCTTGTGCCGCGGAAAAATCGATTTTGAAAAAAATGGCTTAAGGCCACCGTTAAAAAGCGCGGCGATTTTAAATCCGGCGCTGATATTGGTTAGCCATTGAAGGCGCTTGGGTCCTAGTGCCCAAGGTCCAGCGACGAAGCTCCCGAAAGTGAGAAGGACGTCCGCTCTTAACACCTGCAAGCGCTGCAGATGGATCCGGCAATTTCGAGACGCTGTCGACACTGTCCCCCTCCTTTCCGGTTCCATTAGGAAAACAGATAGTCCTATAATAGGAACATGTCAAGAGGGCTAGGAAAATAAATTTTGACATCTGAGTTTGAAGTTCGGGGACAGTCACTGGAAGAAGTGACAGTCCCCTTGCGGTGTTGGGGACTGTTACTTCTTTAGTAACTGTCCCCGTGTTTTTACGGCAATTGCATCAAAAAATAAGGTGCGATAACATCTTTTAATGATGTATTTTATTCTTTACATCATTTTATGGTTCGGGCAGGGTTGCAAAAACGCTGGAGGAAACCACATGTCACAAATGCCTGATCACGCTTTACGAACCCCACTGATTCAAGTGGAATTGGCTAAACTTGGCCTGCGCTGGATGAAGTCGATTTCGTGGAATGAAGATGTGGCCGCTTTAACAACGGCAGCAGCGGGAGACGACGAAGTGCAATTAACGCCAACTGGCGCATTGCTTGCGATGACAGCACCGCACACAGGGCGAAGCCCGAAAGACAAATTCATTGTGTTGGATGAGACAACGGCCAAGACTGTGTGGTGGGACAAAACCCAAGCGATCAGTCCTGATCATTTCGTCGCGTTAAAACATGACTTCGCAGTGCATGCACGGTTAAAGTCAATTTATGTACAAGACTTAGAAGCCTGCGCAGATCAAAGCCACCACTTAGAGGTGCGGGTGATCACCGAACATGCTTGGCATGCAGTGTTCATGCGGCATTTATTGAAGCCAGTGGAAGGTGATTTCAATGCCAAGCTTACCATTATAAATTTCCCCAGTTTCAAGGCTGATCCAGCACGCCACGGCTGCAACAGCAACACTGTGATTGCCATTGATCTCAAACATAATTTAGTTTTGATTGGTGGTACTCTATACGCAGGTGAAATGAAGAAGGCCGTGTTCACGGTGCTGAATTATCTCTTACCCAAAGCAGGTGTGCTGCCAATGCATTGCTCTGCCAATATTGGCTTAAATGGTGACACGGCGATTTTCTTTGGTCTTTCGGGCACCGGCAAAACCACACTATCGGCTGACCCCACGCGGCAGTTGATTGGCGATGATGAGCATGGTTGGGGTGATGATAGCGTTTTCAATTTTGAAAATGGGTGTTATGCCAAGGTGATCAATCTTTCTGAAAAATCTGAACCTGAAATTTATGCAGCGACTCAGATGCAAGGAACGGTGTTGGAAAATGTAGGCGCTGACTTTGCAGACGCTTCAATCACTGAGAATACGCGGGCTGCTTATCCATTGAGTGCAATTGCCAATGCTGTGCCATCGCGGCAAGGGGCGGCTCCAAAAACTATCATTATGCTCACCGCCGATGCTTTTGGCGTGTTGCCACCGATAGCGAAATTATCTGCCGATGAAGCGGTGGCATTTTTTCTGTTGGGGTATACGGCAAAACTCGCGGGCACTGAGGCTGGCGTGAAAGTTCCAGAAGCAACATTCTCCACCTGCTTTGGCGCACCATTCTTGCCACGCCCACCGCAGATCTATGCCTATTTATTGCGCGAGAAAATCGCCAAAAATCATGTGCGGTGTTTTCTGTTAAATACGGGTTGGACTGGCGGTGCCTTTGGTGTGGGCCAACGCATGGCGCTTGCAATTACGCGCAAGATTTTACAAGCGGCTTTAACTGGCGCACTGGATAATGTTCCGATGCGGCATGATGAGATTTTTGGTTTTGCTGTGCCAAAGGAGATTGATGGGATTGATTCCGAAATGCTTGACCCGCGGCGGGCGTGGAAGGATGAAGCGCAGTATGTGGTTGCTGCGATGGAATTGGCGGCGCAGTTTAAGCACCGTGCTTGAAGCAAAGTGCCCTCATCCGCCTGTCGGCACCTTCTCCCATCTGGCTCCGCGAAGATGCTACGCCAGACGGGAGAAGGCCCACTGTAGCCGCCTTCGCCCGCGCTTCTTAGCGTGGGAGAAGGTGGCCGAAGGCCGGATGAGGGCTCTTCCTCACATCACTGCGCCCACATACCACGGCACGTATTCATTGTCGCCATAGCCTAATTCTTCTGATTTGGTCTTTTCTCCGGAGGCGACGCGCAAAATCATATCGAAAATTTCTTGGCCTTTGGCTTCAAGCGACACGCCATCAATAATGTCACCACAATTGATGTCCATATCGTCGATCATGCGTTCATAGATGGGCGTGTTGGTTGCAAGCTTGATTGAAGGACAAGGTTTATTGCCATAAGCGGATCCTCGGCCTGTAGTGAAACACATGAGGTTTGCACCACCTGCCACTTGGCCTGTGGCTGACACCGGATCATAGCCTGGTGTGTCCATGAACACGAAGCCTTTAGCAGTAACTTGTTCGGCGTAATGATAAACCGCAGTCATCGGCGTGGTGCCACCCTTGGCGGCGGCTCCTAAAGATTTTTCGAGAATGGTTGTGAGGCCGCCCAGCTTGTTGCCGGGGGATGGATTATTGTTCATTTCCATCTTATTGCGTGCCGTATAATCCTCCCACCACTGAATAATCCCAATCAATTTTTCACCCACTTCTTTAGTGACAGCGCGGCGGGTGAGGAGATGTTCGGCACCATAGATTTCTGGAGTTTCGGACAAGATGGCAGTGCCACCATGGCGCACCAGAATATCGACCGCTGCACCTAGTGCAGGGTTAGCGGTGATGCCGGAATAAACCATCAGAGCCACCACATTGCAGTGCTAAAATCAATTCAGATGCGGAACAAGTCTCGCGTTTTTGCGCATTGACGGCGGGTAACATAGCTCTAACGGCTTCCACACCTGCTGCCACTGTTTTGCGTGTGCCACCCGTTTCTTGAATGGTCATGGTGCGAAAGAGTTCACCCTCTTCAACCTTATAGGCCTCTTTGAAGCGCGGAATTTGGAACCCTTCGCAGCCTAAACCCACCATCATCACGCCACCCATATTGGGATTGGTGGCATAGCCCCATGCGGTGCGCTTGAAGATATCAAAGATGACACCGCGATAATCAATCACGCAGCCATTATCTTGGGTGAGAGCCACCACGCCATCAATATTGGGATAGTCTTTGAGAATGCCGGACTTGTTAATATCTTGAGCAATGAAATTAGCAACGGTGGCGGAACAATTCACACTGGTCATGATACCAATATAATTGCGCGTGCCCACTTTACCATTGGCACGCCTGAAGCCTTGGAAGGTGGCGCGTTGATTTTCGGGCAAGAAGGCCACCGGAGTTGCACCTTGTGCAAAGGCATAATCATGCGAAAGCGCACCCATCTCAACATTATGTTCATGCACCCAATCACCTTTGGCGATATCAGTTTTTGCAAATCCGATGATCTGGCCAAATTTGCGAATGGCCGTACCTTTGGAAATAAGTTCGGCTGCCATTTTATGACCTCGCATGATGCGGGCGATTGCACCTTCTTCACCCTTTTCCACTTGGCGCGTTGAGACCAAAATATTATCGGCTGCATTGAGGCGGAGCAGTGCAGGGGCTTGAGTTGTGGGAGCAGTCATGGTGTTAATGGCCTCATATGATTTTGAGGCGGCAGGCTAACATGAAAAAACGATTGTTCAAGGCTCCCAGTGGTGCACAAATTTCTTTCACAGAATTAGGGTTTGGTGCCGCACCGATTGGCAATCTTTATAAAGCAATTTCAGAAGAAATGGCCCAAGCCACTTTGCAGAAAGCGTGGGATGCAGGGGTTCGCTATTTTGATACAGCACCGCTTTATGGATTGGGATTATCGGAAACACGGCTCAACCATTTTCTGCGCGACAAGAAGCGCAGCGACTATGTTTTATCAACTAAGATTGGTCGGTTGTTAGAGCAATGTGAACCGGCCCAGCGCACCGGCATTGGCAAGTTTTTCAACACTCCAAACAGGCGCGAAATATTTGATTATTCTTATGATGCGGTGATGCGTTCGCTTGAGTTTTCGTTGGAGCGATTGGGTGTGGATCATGTTGATATTCTTTATGCACATGACTTGGATGTATTCACGCATGGCAGTGTTGAGAAGCGTGATGTGTTAGTTAAATCCTTCATGAAGGGTGGATATAAGGCGCTGATTAAATTGCGCGATGAAAAGGTGATCAAAGCCATTGGTGCAGGTGTGAATGAATGGCAAGTGTGCGAGACATTGGCCAAGGCTGGCGATTTTGATCTGTTTCTTTTAGCGGGCCGTTATACGCTGCTAGAACAAGAGGCGCTGCATTCATTTTTACCACTGTGCGAAAAGCGCAAAATTGGCATTGTTTTAGGCGGGCCTTATAATTCCGGCATTCTTGCAACGGGTGCCAAGAAGGGTGCATTTTATAACTATGATCTAGCACCAGCGGATATTCTAGCACAGGTGCGAAAAATTGAATCAGTGTGCAAAAAGCATAATGTGAAATTACCGCAAGCTGCACTGCGTTTTCCATTGCATCATCCTTCGGTTGTGACGGTGATTGCAGGGGCGGTTTCGCCGACGCAAGTGGCGATGAATGTGGAAACACTGTCTGCTAAAATTCCAAAGGCGTTGTGGAGAGATTTGAAGGCGGCGGGATTGATGGATCCTGCTGCAGCAATTCCAAAATGAAAATAGATGCGCACCAACATTTCTGGAACCCTGCGCGCGGTGATTATGGTTGGATGAATGGCGCAGGTTTAGAACATTTGCGCCGCGCCATTTTACCAGTTGATTTCGAACCACACCGTAAAGCATTCGCTATTGATAAAACAGTTTTTAGTGCAGGCAGCACCCACGGTGAATGAAACCGAATATATGTTGGGTTTGGCGGATGCGACTGATTTTGTGGCCAAGGTTGTGGGATGGATCGATTTTGAAAATCGTGATGACCTCAGGCATCTGAAGAGACTGACAAAGCATCCAAAATTTTCGGGTGTTAGACCTATGATCCAAGATTTAGCCGATCCTGAATGGATGCACCGGCCCGATGTGCAGTGGGCCTATGATGCCATTATTGATCTTGATTTGACCTTTGATGCGTTAGGTTTTCCGCTTCATATTGAGCCGTTTTTGCGTCTGTTAGATCGTTACCCCAAAATGCGCGTGGTCATTGACCATGGCATGAAGCCACGTATTCGTGATGGTGGGTTTGATGCGTGGGCTTTAGGCATGACGCGACTTGCTGAAACGCCAGCCTATTGCAAACTCTCTGGTCTTGTGACCGAGGCAGGCCTTGAGTGGAGCCTCGAAACGTTAAGGCCTTATGTCGAACATATCATGTTCAGCTTTAGTGGAAGCCGCGTGATGTGGGGCTCAGATTGGCCAGTGTTGGAGCTGAACGGCACCTACGCAGCTTGGCACGATGCGGCATTGGCTTTGGTGGATAAGCCTGCAGTGTTTGGGGAAACAGCACGAAAGTTTTACCGGATTTAAATGGTGTGTGGACTGCTTGCTCTTTCTTGCAAGCTGTCCCCTAACTTCAAGTTCAGGGGACAGTTACAGAAGATGTAACTGTCCCTTACGTTGGAAAATTTTGCTCACGAAGTTCACCCTGTCAGGCTGCAGCGCAAAGCTGGCTTGCATGAATTTGCGCAAGGCAAAGCCGAGATAAAGTAAGAAAGGCAGCCACATGCTCAGCCATGGTGAAATGCCTGAAATGCTGGTGGCGATGGCGCCTTGTTCCAGGATCACATTATAGGCCACCAATAAAAGTATAGCGATGCCGAATCTGTAGGATTCTGGATTTCGTCCTCGCTGCAAAGCGAAGGGTAACGCTAATAATGCCAGCATGGGGATTGCCAATATCTTGAGAATGCGGGCGTGGAGCTCGCTTTGCATGGTCGCGTAAGTGACATCACCAGGCGGCGATGCTTGGCGTTGAAAAAGCTCCAGTAACGTAAGTTCGCGCTCATCTTGGCCGCGTGGACGGAAGATTTTTGCAGCTACGCGGTCGAGCGGGAAATCTGCTTGTTTGGTTTCAGCGATCAAAGCAGATTGTGGTTTTTTCTGAAGATCCAAATATAGGTTTGGTTGTCATACGCAGACGGCGACTATCATCCATGCGCAGCACGGGTGCTTTTAAATCTGAAGCTCCGATGAGTTTGCCGCTATTGGCGGTGACTGTTTCACTGCCATTGGCACTGCCTTTATCTTCAAAGATAAAAAGATGACTAAAGGTGTTAGCACTTTGGTCTAACTCATCGACAATGAACGTGCGTGTGCCAACTTTCATGAAAATACCCTCTTTGGCTAAATCAAAAGCATCCACATTGGTGAGTGTGTAAATCACCGAGCGGTAAGAATAGCGACCGTAAGGTTGTAGCCAACCAACAGCAACGAGATTACACAACATCAAAACAAGGGATAGCCACAGCACGGGCCGAAATAATCGATGCAAGCCAATGCCCGTAGCATTCATGGCATCAACCTCGTGGGTTTTGGACATACGGTTGAAGCCAAATAAAATGCCTAAAAATAATGCCGCTGGCACAGCGAGGCCCAGATAATTTGGTGTGAGATAAGCCAACATCTTAAATACGGCGGTGAAGGAATTTTTCTTACCCAAGGTAAGATCAAGAAAGCCCAACATGCGACCAGCCAAGAGCATGAGCAGGCTTATAACAAGAGCTGCCGCCAATGGTGACAGAACTTGCCTGATAACATATCGATCAACCAATGAAATCATAATGCTTATCGTGCCGTTGCCGCTGCTGGTCTCATCATCATCGCATAAAAGCGATAGAAGACTCCAGTAAAAACCAACAGGAATGGCAGCCAAATCGAAAGGCTTGGGGAAACAATACCATCACGTGAAAACGAAGTTGCCATGCTGAGATATTGATTGAAGCCCAAAATAATAAGCAATCCGATGAAGAACCGTAAAGGCCCGGGATTGCGTTTCGGCTCAATAACGGTGACTAAAGCTATAAAGGGCAACAATAAAATAAACAAAAGTTGAGCAGCACGATAATTCACTTCGGCATTGCGTTTGATGATTGCAATCGCATCAGATAGACTTGGGCCGGGGGTGAAAAGTTCATCCATTGTCCATTCAAATTCACTGGCACCGCGCGGGCGGAATGCCGCATCGCCAAATTGGCGCAAAGGGCCCTGAACATTTTGCGAGCGGGTGATCGTATCGGCAGAAACGGGTTTGTTTTTTTTGTCTAACTTCACGTCCATCACATCGACTGAGTCCACTGAATAGGATTGATTGGCAAGACCGCCTTCTCCAATGAGGCCTACCTTTGCTGCCTGCCGTGGTGACAGATTTTGCGTCGGGGAAAGTTTCGTAAACAAAAACCTTAGAAAATAAATTGCCATCGCGTGAGACACCATCAAGCATCACCGTTTTATGGCCATCAATGATGAACAAGTCCGTTCCGTCTGAAATGAGGCTCGAAGACTGTTCAATGTCGTGGGCGAAGACTTTGCTATAGTATATTGAAAGTGGCTGCAGCCAACCTAAAATGACAATCTCGGCCAATACGATCAAACTTGTTAAACCCATAATCGGTGCCATAAGTTGCACCCAACTGAAACCCAAGGCATGGAGAGAATCAATTTCGCGGCTGCGGCTGAGTTTGGCTAAACCAAACATAACGCCAACAGCCAAAGAAATTTGCAAAGCCAGACCAACATAAAGTGGCAGCCATTGCAGGAGATATTTGATGATTGTTGCTGTGGGGTGCGGCTGATGTATGGCGAGACTCCACACCAATTTGAGTCTGACGCATTCTAAAATCGTGACAATAAAAATGAAGGTATTGCGCATCGGTTGGTAAGCCGTGCTCAAGACATAAAAACTGCCAATCGACCATCCACCTTTTGCCACTATTTTCCTTTAGAACTCAGTTTGACACCTTTAGGTTTAGCAACTATTGCAGGCCATGTCGAAATAGTTCGTTGGGGGATTCAACTATTTCGAAATGAGAACCGTGACCAATTGCCAAGTACCATTTGGGAATTGATTATGCATCGAGTTTATTCGAAATCTAATTATTAAACGGGATTCATGAAAGTTTTTATTCAAGTCATAAGCCTTTTCTCTGCTGCGATTGTTTTTACTTTTCGCAATGTCTCAAGCTTGGTTGGCGATTTATTACCGTAAAAGTAAGACGGACAAGAATGCCGTTGAGCCTCAACATGTGTGGACAGGCCCACTGCCGCGCGTGTTGTTACAATTGCCCATTTTCAATGAAATCAATGTTGTTGAGCGCTTGCTCAATGCTGTTTCTCACCTCGACTATCCGCGTAAGCTTCTTACAATTCAGCTTCTCGATGATTCAACTGATGAGACGCGTGCTTTTGCGGCACCATTGGTTGCTCAGTTAAAAAAACAGGGCATTCATATTTCTCACATATCGCGTGATGATCGCGAAGGTTATAAGGCTGGTGCCTTGCAAGCGGGGCTTATGGCCGATGACAGTGAATTTGTAGCAATCTTTGATGCCGATTTCGTGCCGAAGCCAAGTTTCATCAAAGAGATAATTGGTTATTTTGCTGATCCAACAATTGGCATGGTGCAAACGCGCTGGGACCATTTAAATGAAGAGCAATCCTTGCTCACCAAACTTTTATCTTTTGCGATTGACGCGCATTTTTCAGTGGAACAGGGTGGCAGACAAGCAGCACATAGCTTCATTAACTTCAATGGCACGGCAGGCATGTGGCGCCGTAAAGCAATTGATGATGCTGGCGGCTGGCAGAGCGACTGTTTGACGGAAGATTTGGATTTGAGTTTTCGTGCGCAACTGAAGGGTTGGCATTTTCTATTTGTTGAAGGCATCACCACGCCTTCAGAACTGCCTGCTCATATGGGAGCTATTCGCACCCAACAATTCAGGTGGACAAAGGGAGCCGCTGAGACGGGCCGAAAAACTTTGGCGCTGCTGTGGAATTCTGAGCAATCATTTTTGATCAAGCTAATTGGCTCCTTCCACATGCTCAATAGTTTTTGTATTTCCATTTCTGCTGCTTCTCAGCCTGACAGCAATAGCCTATCCGTTTATTTATGGTGCCCAAGTTGAACGCGCTTTTTGGCCAATCAGCGCTTTGATGAGTCTTGCATTTTTGGCGATTCTTTATACGTATTGGGTGGCACATGCTTATGGTCAGTTCACATCTTCACCAAAAACAAATCGGAGTATTTTGGTGCGGGCATTTATGTTCATGTTGATTGTAAGTGGGCTGTGTTTGCACAATGGCTTAGCGGTCATTCAAGGCATGTTTGGACGCGCAACACCTTTTATGCGTACACCAAAACTGAATGTGCTCAATGATCAAAAAGCTTCGGCTTATAAGGGTGAGGTTTTGAAATTTCAGAATCTGGTGGAAATGGCCTTAAGCTTTATTTTTCTGGGGCTTTCACTCTATTGTTTGACCAATCATTATTATTCTTTGGTTTTGGTCTATGCTTATTTTGGCTGCGGCTATTTGATGGTGAGCTATTATACTTTGCTCGAGGTGCTCACCAGCCGCAGCGCCCAGCGCACCTAAGCCTGCTATGAATGAAAATCCCAACTGGGCTGTTATTACGCCGAGTTATCGCGGTGATTTAGAGCGGTGCCGCTTATTGTGCGAAAGCATGGATTATTTTTTAAGTGGCCCGTGGCATCATTACATTATTGTCGAAACCAGCGATCTTAAACTCTTTGCAGAATTTTCAGGACCGCGGCGCACGATTTTGGAAATGGAAAGCCTATTGCCAAAGTCCATTTATCACCTCACCCGGGTTCCCTTTATCAATCATCGCAGCCTGTGGTTTTCTTGGAGCACCGGTTTTATGATCGGTTGGCAGGTGCAGCAACTGATTAAATTGGAAATGGCCTTTCGGGTTGAGGAAGAAGGCTTGCTCTATTGCGATTCAGATGTGTTTTTTGTGCGCAGCCTTGATATGGCCACGCTAAGTTCGAATAGAACTTTTAGATTCTATTATTCATTTTTGAATTATGAAAAGAAAGATGCGCCAAATCCCAACTATATTGAAGCGTCTAGTCGACAACTTGGCATTATAGAGCCCGCTTTTCCGAGTCCAAGTTATGTAGACAATCTCGTCACTTGGCATGCGCCAACTGTGCGACAACTTTGTTCTCATTTAAGCAATGTCTTTAATGGCGATTGGAAAGTTGCTTTGGGCCGCAATTACATTATTTCTGAGTATAATCTTTATGGACTTTTTGTAGATCGCTTGCTTCAAGATAAATCTCAACTCGAGCCATCCTATTTTCATTTGTGTAAAACGGCTTGGTCAAAAGAACAAGTTAATGGCTCAGAACTTGCATCTTTTTGTCAAGAACTAGAACCAAACCATGTTGCTTTAGGGTTCCAATCTTTTCTAGGTGTAAACTTGAATTTCCTTAGAGATGAATTTCTTATGGCAAAGTTACGTACGCAGGAGACACAACAATGCTAGACATTGCATATGTTTAAACAGTTTTTCAGTATTTTTTGGCGCGCACCCGGCGGTAGGCCTTTGGCAGTTACTTTGTGCATGCTATTTGCATCGATCTCTGAAATGATCAGCATGGGCGCAATCGTGCCATTGACCAGTCAGTTGAGCACCAGTGACGGTAAAACCGACTCATACCTTGGTCGAACGATTTTAGAATTTATTGCACTGACAGGCTTGCCACCAACCTTCTCAATACTTTTGCTTTTAGTTGGCGTGTCACTCATTTTGAAATCGAGCATCGCTTTCTTGGCCATGCGCTATGTAGCGATTTCTGTTGCCGATGTGACAACCAGATTAAGGTCCAAACTCTTAGGTTCAATGCTCAATGCGCGCTGGGCCTATTTTGTTGATCATAGACCAGGCGAAGTGGCAAGCATGATTTCATTGCAAGCAGCTATTGCAGGACAAGCCTATCAGTCAGTTGCACAACTTGTAACGACGACCATTTCAGGCATTGGTTTGCTGATCACGGCATTCCTAGTTTCGGGCAATTTGGGTGATCTTTTGTTTGATTGCAACGTCGGCCTTGGCCTTTCCGCTCTATTATATTTTAAAGCTCGCACAAGAGAGCAGCTTAAAACAATATGCCACGTCGAATGATCTTACGTCTGGCGTTCAAGATGTTCTCAACAACATGAAACCATTGAAATCCATGGCGCGGCAGAAGCCATTTCTGGAGAGCTTTACAGAAAGTATCGGCGTTTTACGCGGCTCAATGATTTTAATGGTGGTGAGCCAGCACGCAATTTATCATGGGCAAGATATTCTGGGCGCCGTGATGGTACTGACCGGCGTTTATATCAGTGTTGTGGTTTTACAAACACCGCTCTCTGAAATGTTGGTCGTAGGCATAATCTTTTATCAAGTTGTCGATATTATCAAACGCATCCAATTGCATTTGCAAGGATCGACCATCGCTGCTGCTGCTTACAACAGCATGATGGGTGCGATTGTTCATGCTGATAAGCAAGTGGAGCGCGTGGTTGGTGCCGAGAAACCTGACCTCAAGACATCCATCAAATTTGATAAAGTAAGCTTTGCCTATGGCGAAAAGCAAGTTTTGAACACTGTGAGCTTCACTTGCCCAGCACGCAAAATTACCGTGCTAATCGGTCCATCGGGTGCTGGCAAAACGACGATTGTTGATTTGATCATCGGTTTTTATGTGCCACTGCACGGCACCATTTCGGTTGATAAAATACCAACCACGGATATTGACCTTGCGCATTGGCGCTCACAGATTGGTTATGTGCCGCAGGAACTCACGTTGCTGCGCGGTACGATTGCCGATAACATCCGTTTGGGTGATTTGACGATTTCAGATACGATGATCCATGAAGCGTTGCGGCTGGCTGGTGCATCATCATTTGTTGATGCCCTGCCGGACAGTATTGATACTGATATTGGCACGATGGGAGCTAAGCTATCAGGTGGTCAGAGACAACGCATTTCATTGGCCAGAGCAATGGTTTTGAAGCCGAAACTCTTGTTATTGGATGAAGTGACCAGCGCGCTCGATGAAGTAACGGAAGCTGAAATCTGCGAGAATATCCTGTCACTCTCAGGTAAGTTTACAATCATCGCCATAACCCATAAACCAGCATGGACACGCATTGCTGATCGCATTTACCGCGTGTCTGAAGGAAAGGTTGAGGAGGTGGATTATGAGCAAGATTAATTTTCATAATTTGGCAAAATTAACCTCAAGTGCGCGTCAGAAACTTTATCAGCGCACTGAGGCAAATCTCGAAGAGTTTGAAGCTAAAGTGAGGCCCATCATTGAAGCCGTGCGCGTCGAGGGTGATGTTGCGCTGGCGCGTTTTGCGCAGCAGTTTGACAAAGCACCGGTTGATGCTCGTCATATCGCAGCAACTGAAGCAGACTTTGCGCGAGCGGAAACACAAATCGATTCACAATTGCGCGAAGCGATGGAATTTGCGGCTCATTCAATTCGTAAATTTCATCAATCGCAAATGCCACATGAGTTTACGATGCAGGAAGTGCGGCCCGGTGTTTTATGGTGGAGATCGCACCAGCGCCATACCATCTGTCGCGTGCTATGTGCCGCGCGGCAAGGGAGCCTTTCCATCGGTTGCATTGATGTTGTCAATTCCGGCTGTGGTGGCGGGGTGTTGAGAATATTTCCATCATAACGCCACCGGGGCCTGATGGTAATTTTGATGCGGCAACTTTGGTCGCTGCCCGTATGGCAGGCGTCTCCCAAGTTTACAAAGCAGGTGGTGCGCAAGCCATTGCAGCGGTTGCTTATGGAACGCAAACGATTCCAAAAGCTGCAAAAGTTTTGGGGCCAGGCAGCCCATGGGTGGCGGCGGCCAAACGGCAACTCTCTCATGTTATTGATACAGGCTCACCCGCTGGCCCAAGTGAAGTTATTATTTTTGCTGATGATACAGTTGAAGGGCGTTTAGCGGCGCTTGATCTTTTGGTGGAAGCCGAACATGGGCCAGATAGTTCGGCTTACTTGGTCACGTGGAGCAAACGGGTGGCAGAGGAAGCTTTGGCGGCTCTGCCTCAGTATTTAGCAAAAATGAGTCCGCAACGCGCCGAATTTGCATCGAACGTACTGTCAGGTCCGATGGGTGGCATTGTGCTCGCTGCCGATGAAGATGATGCGATTGCGTTTTGCAATGGCTATGGGCCAGAGCATCTGGAAATTTTATCGAAGTACCCGCATGATTATCTGGGCCGCTTGAAACATGCAGGCGAAATTTTGTTGGGTGAGTATAGCCCCACAACGCTTGGCAATTATGTGATTGGTCCCCAACCATGTGTTGCCCACGGGGGGCTGGGCAAGAACGGCCTCAGCGCTATCTGTACATGATTTTCTGAAACGCACGTCGATTGCTCATGTCACGAAACCTGCCTATGCGGAACTCGCAAAACATGCACATGCACTTGCCACATATGAAGGGTTCGATGCGCATGCCAACGCAGTGTCGCATATGAGAAATACGATTCTGGAGTCAGAATGAGGCTGCTTTCGTTTTTAAAAAATAGCGAACCACGTTTTGGTGTGCAAATTGATGATCATGTTTTTGATGTGGGCGCCGACTTAAGTGCCGCCATTAAATCGGGCGTTACAATTGCACAGTTGAAAAAATTTATCGCGACAGCGCCAAGTATGAATATTAGTGAAGTTCAAGTAGCGCTGCCACTTTCTAATCCCGGCAAAATTTTCTGCCTAGGTCTCAATTATCTCGAACACGTAAAAGAAGGCCCTTATCAGGTGCCGGATTATCCAACCATATTCATGCGCGGGGCAACGTCATTAGTAGCGCATAATCAGCCTATTATTCGCCCGATGATTTCAGATAAATTGGATTTTGAAGCTGAGCTTGTTGTGGTGATTGGCAAGCGGGTGCGCCATGCCACTGTCGATAACGCCTTGGATGCTGTGTTTGGGTATTCCTGTTTCAATGACGGCACCTTGCGCGATTTCCAAAAACGCACCGTGCAATGGACGATCGGCAAGAACTTCGACTCAACAGGTGGCTTTGGACCAGTTTTGGTTACCCCTGATGAACTGCCTTTAGGTGCAATAGGTCTCAAAATTGAATCCCGCCTTAATGGCCAAGTGATGCAGAGTGATAACACCAAGAACATGATGTTCCCGGTTGCTGAAACTATCGCAACGATTACGGCGGCGATTACATTGGAACCCGGCGACATGATTGTGATGGGCACACCTTCGGGTGTTGGTTACGCCCGCACACCACCTGTGTTTATGAAAGCCGGTGATGTGGTTGAAATTGAAATTGAAGGCATTGGCGTGTTGCGCAATCCGGTGGCAGATGAAGTGACGCTGGGTTAAGAGTCCTCATCCGCCTGTCGGCACCTTCTCCCATCCCAAGAGGGACGGGCGAAGGCTAATGTAGCCGCCTTCTCCCGTGCGCCTTCGCATGGGAGAAGGTGCCGACAGGCGGATGAGGGCTCTTTCTAAAGGCCCAAAATTTTCCGTGCTTCTTGCCAGGTTGCAACACTGCGATTGTGTTGATAGCAAATCTCGACAGCGCGTTTGACCAATGCGGCATTGCTTGGAGCCAAAGTATTTTTATCGAAGCGCACATTATCTTCCAAGCCAGTGCGCGTATGGCCTCCTTTAGCGATGGCCCATTGATTGATGGTAAGTTGTGCAGGACCAATGCCTGCTGCACACCATTGTGCGTCTGGTGAAAGGCGCTTCAAGGTTTCTATATAGAAATCGAATACACGTTCATCAGCAGGCATGGCGTTTTTGACGCCCATTACAAACTGCACATAAAGCGGGCCTTTGAGGCGACCATCTTTTTGCATCGCGGTGGCTTGAATAATGTGAGAGATGGTCGAAGGCTTCCACCTCGGGCTTCACATTATAAGTGATCATTTCGGATGCGAGCCAATCCACCAAATCTGGTGGATTTTCATACACGCGGGTTGGGAAGTTATTTGAGCCTACTGAGAGCGAGGCCATGTCTGGTCGCAGGGGCAACATGCCGCCGCGAGTCTTTCCGGCACCGGAACGGCCACCCGTTGAAAGTTGAATGATCATGCCCGGGCAATGTTTTTCGATGCCTTCTTTAAGCCGCGCAAAGCGTGTCGGATCAGAGGTGGGCTTGCCGTCATCATCGCGCACATGGGCATGCACAATGCTGGCACCTGCCTCAAAACTTTCCTGCGTACTTTCGATCTGCTCAGCGATTGTTATGGGCACAGCCGGGTTATTTTCTTTGGTCGGAAGAGAACCTGTAATCGCCACGCAGATGATGCAAGGATTGTTCATTTCTTTTTCTTCGTGGTCTTGCTCATCACCACATCCCAAGTGACTTCACGGAAGGGGTTGGGTAGCCCACGTTCAGCAGCGAGTTTTGGATTATCGATCATCTTGAAATCTGCGATCAAGCTTTGCTTCACGCCAAACACTGCATCGTCTTTGAGCCATGGACAGTCCGGCGTGAAAATATGCGTGACGAGTTTGTCAAAGCCCGGAGCTGTGACGAGGAAGTGCAAATGCGCGGGGCGATTGTGATTGCGATCAAGCGCCACCAATAAATCACCAACGCTGCCATCATAAGGAATAGGGTAAAAACGCGGGTATGCCGAGCGGAAAAAGAACTCACCATTTTTGCCGCTGGTGAAAACACCGCGCAGGTTCATATCGGGTTGAATGCCTTTTTGCTGCACATCATAAAAGCCATCTTCATTGGCTTGCCACACATCCAGCACGGCACCTGCAATGGCCTTGCCTTTGGCATCCTTTACACGACCCTGCACCCAGACGGGTTCACCTTTGCCATCCAAACAAATATTGTCGCCATTTTCATAGTGCGGCGCATTGGCAATATAAAATGGGCCCAGAACGGTTGATTCCGTTTCATTCGAAAATTTATCGTTGTTGATGGTTTCCACCAACATGGAAATGCCGAGCACATCTGACAATAAAATATATTCTTGTCGCCAATCGGTAGAAAGGTGCCCGGTGCGGGTGAGGAAGTTAATGCCTTGCATCCATTCATCAAGGCTTGGTTTGGTTTCCTTCACAAAAGCGTGGAGGGTGTTTGACCAAACTATCCGTCAAAAATTTCACGCGCTTACTGGCTTTGGGGCCAGCGCGTTCTTGCACCACCTTCACTGAATTTTTGACGGTGAAATAATATTTGGCGTTGGAAGGTTTTTTCTTTGTGGGAGCTTTGGCCATGATCATTGTCCTAAAATTAAGGTGAAAGCTTTTGCGAGATCGACTTGCGCAGTTGCCGATGCATTCATCGCCCGCCAAGCCACGTGTTGATCGGGCCGCACCAGCAAGCAACCTGAATCAGAAATTTCACGAGCTCTGGCCCAATCGCCAGTGTGATCTTCGAAGTCACGGCGTGGGCCGATGGTGCGAATGTTGATTTTAATGCCACGACTTGCGGCAATCTCTTGTGCCGCCTTCACCCAAGCCTCGCCACCAATACTGGTGATCAAGGTGAAAGCGCCTTGGCCTGAAATATCAAGTGTGGAATATTTTTTGCCGTGTTTGTCAAAGACCCACACATGCGGGATTCGAGCCCCCGGATGCGTTGTCGGCACATAATGCAGCTCCATATCAATGCCAGCTCCGGGCGCTGTGCTGCCATCTTTAACAACCGCATTCGAATCATAGCGTTGATTCATTTCGATGCCGTGACAATCAAATTCATAATTCTTGAAGGCAATGGCTTTGCGTAAAGCTTCACGCTGGGCTTCGGCTTTTTCGCCAGTGTCACAGCGCGCATCCATATTGCGCTTAATCTTATCATGGTCCATGCCGCCATCCATGCCGAGCGCTTGGAATATGGGGCCAAATTCCGCGATGGACTGATTGGCTCGCGTAACGATTTGCTTGGCGATGGGTGCGCGTTCTTGCGAATAAGAATCGAGCAATGTGGGTGCAGCTTGGCCCTTCACAACCAAGGCAACTTTCCAAGCCAAGTTGAAAGCATCCTGAATAGACGTATTAGAACCCAAGCCATTTGAAGGCGGGTGGCGATGGGCGGCATCGCCCATGATAAAGACGCGGCCCTTTTGCATGTGGGTGGCATACATATTGTTGACGGTCCACACACTGGCTGACAGGAGTTCAATTTCCAGAGTGGGATCACCCACCAATTGCCGCGCCACTTGGGTGGCCAATGCGGCATCAACAGTGGGGGCGGTTGATTAATGTCATAGCCCCAGACAATCAGCCATTCATTCCAAGGCCTAACCATGCGCACCAGACCCATGCCAATGCCACCCACATCAGCACCGGGCTGCATCACCCAGTAAAGCACTGAGGGACGGTGGGCCACATACTTTGATAAATCTGCGCGGAACAGAATATTCATCGAACCGCCCACACCCATTTTGCCTTCAAACGGGAGTTGCTCCTGTTCAGCCACCAGTGAATTGCCACCATCGGCACCGATCAAATATTTGGCTGTGACTGTGAAATTTTTATCCATCAAACGATCTTTGACGATGACAGTGACGCCATCTGCATCTTGAACATGGGAGAGATATTCGCAGGACATGCGGCTTTGCGCACCACGAGAACATGCTGTTTTAAACAGCAGCGGTTCCATCATCGTTTGTGGGAGATCATTCATTTGGCAGGGTGATGATAGTTGGTGTTCAGCACGAGACAGTGGATGCTTGCCCCAGCTTTTCATGCGGCCTAATTCTTCACCCGCCCAAACTTTCACAAAACACATTCTCGCCCATCAAATCTTGTTCAGTTGCTTGTTGGTAAGCTTCTTCTTCAACATTCTGGCCCAAATCACGCAACACCTCCATGGTGCGTTGATTGGTGATGTGGGCGCGTGGTGTTGGGGCCAACCACCGATAGCGATTGATGATCAGGTTATTGATGCCGTAAGTTGAAAGCAGTGCGGACATGGCAGAGCCTGCAGGGCCAGTGCCGATGATCATTACGTCTGTGGTGATGTCTGCCATGGTGTTCTCTCTTAATGGGGTTTCCTGCCATGATAGGCATTATCCAATAATTGTCGAATGCCATCACGGGTGAGTTTCTGGGGGTTGGGGATAGGGATTTGAGATTGCAATATCAGCGGCAGCGGTCGAGGGCAGATTCGGGGAGTCCGAGTTGTTTGAGTGATGTTGGTGCGTTGAGGGCTGAGGCGAGATTGAAGAGGGAGCTTGCAGCAGAGACCCCCCTCACCGCTTCGCGGAGTTCCCCCGCAGAGGGGGGGAGCATGAGAATTTTTATCCTCCCCCCTTGCGGGGGAGGTGGATCGCGAAGCGAGACGGAGGGGGTCTTGCAGTGCGTTCAAAATCCTTGTCATCGCCTCAGGTGTCGCCTCTGCATTATAGGCCACGGCATGCGGTAAAATCACGATGTGGGTTTCTGCATGGGGCAAGGCTTGATAGGTGAAGCTCATAGCTTATCCTCCACCCGGTAACCTGTGGGGAACAGCGAAATATTCCAGCGGCTTTGCAACATATCCCCAGATGCCTTTGGGGGCGACCAGCATGATGATAATGGCGAGAGCACCGAGGATCATGAGATAGATGCTGCCGAGATCGGCAAAGAATTCACGCAAAAGAAAATAAAAGAGTGTGCCTATGATTGGGCCTTCGATGGTGCCAATGCCGCCGATCACGACGATGAAAATGACAAACGCAGTATAGTCATTCACACTAAAGGCAGCATCTGGCGACACGCGGATTTTCTGCAAAGCAATCAGCGAACCGATCATGGCGGTCATTCCGGCCACGGCCACATAAACCGCATATTTGATACGATCGATTTTTATGCCCAAACTAGATGATGCCGTTTCATTATCGCGGATCGCTGTGAGTGCTAAACCGATACGCGAACGCAATAGGCCATAAACCAAGGCCAATGCACCCAAGCCTAAGAGCAATGCCAACCAATATATATAGGCTTCACGCCACCATTTATCGGGCGCAAGGGCGCGCATGATGGGAGCTGGAATGGAGATGCCGGAGCCGCCGCCAAGGCCCGTGGAGCCTGCTTGCGCGACCATCAAGCGGAACACCTCAGCCACCACCCAAGTGCCTATCGCGAAATAGGCACCTTGCAATCTGAACACCAATTTTCCGATGGGTAAGGCAAGTGCTGTGGCAACGAGGCCTGCAATTGGAATGGCCAAGAAGGGATGAATGCCGAGAATTAAAGCGCAGGCCACCAGCGTGTAAACACCGATGCCCACGAAAGCTTGTTGACCTACTGAAACGAGGCCTGTGTAGCCCTGCCAACAAATTCCAAAGAGATGCAAGTGCGATATAGACCATGATCTCACCCAGCAGCCGCAAATTGGGCAGTACCGGTGATGAAGGGTGCAGCAATCAAAATCAGTGCCACAATCACTGCGATGGGGGCTGCGATGCGGCTGGCATGTGTTGTGCGGCGTGATCATCCGGTCATCCTCGGGAAGAGGCCGCGTGGGCGGATGGCGAGGATCAAGAGGAATACGAGATGTCCAGCTAGAACTTGCCAACCAGGATCAATTTGCGCACCGATGCCTTGGGCAACCCCCAGAATGACACCGCCAATAAGTGTTCCCCAAAGGTTACCAAGGCCACCGATGATTACGGCTTCAAATCCGAAGATCAAACGGCCGGGGACCAATAGCAGGGTCGAAATTGGCTCTAATGCCAAGGAAAACGCCAGCGATTGCGACAACGCCCAAACAAATCGCCATGGCCCACGCAAAGACCTTGCGGCGATCAAGGCCCATCAGCTGCACAGTTTCAGGATCATCAGAAGTGGCGCGGAATGCTCGGCCCATGGCGGTGTTATAAAATAAATATTGCAGGCCAGAAATAACTGCGATAGCGACGATAAATTGCAGCAGTGGCAAATAGCCAATGTCGACGCCGGGCAACAACGGGAAGGAACCCGTTTCCAAGGTGCCCGCATTCAGTTTTCGCGTATCGGCTGTGAAGTAACTTAGAAGGCCATTTTGAATGATCACCGACAGGCCGAAAGTGACGAGCAATGGCGGCAAAATATCTTTGCCCAAGGTGCGGTTCAAAATGAATTTTGTAAGGCATATCCAAACACCATAGCCAATGGCACCACGATGATAAGGCTGAGCAAAGGATGCAAACCTGTGGCATGAATGATGGCCCAAGCCAGATAAGCCGCAGCCACAATTAAATCACCATGAGCGATATTGACGAGGCGCATCACACCGAAAATGAGTGAGAGGCCTGCTGCAAATAGTGCATAGAGCCCACCCACCAAAATGCCTTGCACCACGAGGTTGACATAAATCATGCGCCAACTCCAAAATAAGCATCGGAGATTTGGTCGCGGCTAAATTGTTTCGGTTTGCCTGCCAGCGAAATGCGACCTTCTTGCATACACATGAAATGATCGGCACTGGCCAAGGCCCGCGTTACATCCTGCTCCACTAAAATCGCTGACATGCCACCGCCGATAATTTTAGGCAGCATGGCATAAATATCTTTAATGATGATGGGGGCTAAGCCGAGACTCAATTCATCGAGCAATAGCAATTCAGGGTTCGACATCAGTGCACGGCCAATGGCCACCATTTGCTGTTGGCCACCTGAAAGCGATGTCGAGGGCGCATTTCGTTTTTCTTTGAGGATGGGGAAGAGATCATAAATCTCTTTCAAATTCCATGGCCCAGCGCGTTTGACTTGACCGCCTAAGATTAAATTTTCTTCGACACTCAGCGAAGGAAAAAGTTTGCGGCCTTCCGGCACCAAAGCAATGCCTTGAGCGACAATGGCATTTGCAGGTTGACCCGAAATAATTTCACCTTTGAACAAAATGGTGCCATGCTTTTTTTCGAGAAGCCCGCATATGGCTTTCAGCAAAGTGGATTTGCCAGCACCGTTCGAACCGATAAGGGCCAGCACTTCACCTTTTTTCAAACTGAAAGAAAGGCCGTGCAGAACTTTGGCATCGCCATAGAAACCTTCGAGATTTTCGACATTAAGAATGACTTCAGACATGCGCGTCTTCTCCGAGATAAACGCTTTTCACATCCTTATTATTCATAACCGCTTTTGGCTTTCCGTCAGCAATAAGCTTGCCGAAATTGAGCACCACAAGTCGCTGTGCGACAGAAAGCAAAGCATGCACCACATGTTCGATCCAAACGATTGTGACACCTGTGCTGTGAACATCACGGATGGCAGACAATAGAGATTGGCATTCACGTTCGGTGAGACCGCCAGCGATTTCATCAAGTAATAGAAGTTCTGGTTCAGTGGCTAATGCCCGGGCCATTTCGAGGCGCTTGCGTTCGAGCAGGCTGATGGAGCCAGCCAAGTGATTGGCTTTGGCTTTCATGCCTGTGAGCTCCATAATCTTCAGAGCATGGGCTTCAGGGTCGGTACTCACGCGCCCGAATGTGGCTCCCACTAAAATATTTTCAAAAACACTCATGCCATTGAACGGTTGCGGCACTTGGAAGGAACGCGATATGCCGCGCTTGCAGCGGTCGGCGGCATCAAGGCTAGTGATGTCATGGTCTTTGAAAGTGATTGCGCCTGAATCAGCTTTAACCGTGCCCGCGATCACATTGAATAGCGTTGTTTTACCTGCCCCATTGGGGCCGAGAATACCAAGAATTTCGCCCTGCTCTAAGGACAAGGAAATATCATCAGCCACAATCAGTGCGCCGTATTTCTTGTGGAGATTTTTGAGAGCGAGGATTGGCATGTCATTGCGTGGTAAGACCCCCTCCGCCCTGCGGGCACCTCCCCCACAAGGGGGGAGGATTAGAATTATCATGCTCCCCCTTTATGGGGGAGCTCCGCGAAGCGGTGAGGGGGGCTTGGTACGAGTCTCTACGCCAAGTTCCGCAATTTACCGCCAACTGGAATGTTTGGCTGTTGCGGGTTGTTGGTGATGATCAGATCATAGCCCTGATTGGTCTTGGTCCATTGGCCACCGACGAGTGGTGTTTTGCACACATTCTTGACCGGGTTATTGGGACCACCTTTCCACGAGATTGGCCCGATGATGGTTTCCAATTCAGTTTCGCCAATTGCGGCCAAAATGGATTCCGGATCGTTTAAATCCTTGGTGCGTTTGATCACATCAAAAGCCATTTCGAACAAGGCATGTCCAAAGCCCAGCGGCTGGGTCCATGGGCGGCCTGTGCTGGCAGTGTAAGCATCACAGAGTTCTTTTGCGGTTTGGCCTGTGAGGCTGGACTTGAACGGATGGTTAGGTGACCACCAGATTTCAGATGTGAGACCATCACCACGATCACCCAATGCTTCAATCGACGATGGGAACAACAGGGCTTTACCAACGGTTACAACCTTTGGCTTGAAGCCTTGTTGGGCACATTGGCTCCAGAAAGTTGCAAAATCGGGCGGGATCATAACACCCGTTACAATTTCAACACCTGCTTCTTTGAAAGCGGTGATTTGCGCGGTGAAGTCATTGGTCAAGGGTTGATAACGACCGGGATCAACCAACTTATAGCCTGCTGCTGCCAATGGTCCGGGGAAGCCCAGTTTAGGATCGCCCCACGCATTGCCATCAGCGTCATTGGCGAATACGCCGCCCACGATTTTTGCAGCACCAGATGAGTTCCAAATATCAAGGAAATTGGCGATCACATCTTCCAATCCCCAGAAGCAATGATAGGTGTATTTAAAGCCCTTGGATGGGTCTCCACCGCGGCCAAAGAAGAATGTTTGCCATGGTGCATCATCAGAAATGCACGGCACGCCATTGAGCTCAGCTTGATCTGATACGGGGTTCACGGTGTCTGGAGTACCTTTTGCAAGGAGCAGCTTCACACCATCTTTTTCGATCAGCTCGGTTGTCACTTCTGCAGCGCGGTTAGGATTGGATTGCGAATCTTTTTGGATAATTTCAACTGGCACTGGCAATTTTGCTATCACGTCTTTCAATTGATCAACGGTCCAAGCTGTTGCTTCACCAAAGCCTGCGATGGGGCCTGTGACAGGGCCTACTTTGCCAATCTTAAAAACATCAGCGGCATAAGCGCGGCGCATGAAGGCCGGAGCCGTGATCAAGCCAGCACTGGCTTTCAACACGGAGCGGCGGTTCAGTTGAATAATTTTAGACATGTTTCGTTCCTCCCTTTTTTTGATTGTGATACCTATTTTTGATTTTCGTCAAGTCGCTCTTGAGGGCGAATGCCAGTTCCCCAAAAACTGAGTGATTCTTCTGAAACACCCATTTCCTCGGTCATGGTCTTGTGCAAGGCCCGAAAGCGTTTGGCGCCATAGAGTAAATTATCTTGTGATTTCACATGGCGTGCGGCAACCACATCGCCTATGATAATGCTATGAGTTGATTGATCAATGATCTGGTTAACACGGCAATCAAACACGGCTGTGGCTTTGATCAATGCGGGAGCACCCGTTATGATTTCATCCCACTGGCCCACGCTAAAGCGATCAAAATCACGCCCCAACATACCAGCAAAGGCCTTGGCCACTTTATCTTGCGCTTCTGCCAAAACATTCACGCAGAAAATTTTGGAACTGAGGATCATTTCATGACTTCCGCCATTCTTGTTCACACACACAAGCAGCCGTGGCGGTTCGGCACTCACCGAACTCATGGCCGTTGCCGTAAGACCCACACGCATGCCGTCCTGCGCTGATGTGATCACACACACGGAGGATACATTCTGCCCCATGGCGGCGATAAAATCAGCGGTGAGTGGCGATGGGTTCACGAGTTAGATTACACCTGTTCCAGGGTCTTGGCCCAAGAGCACGCGACCATAAATTTCCATACCTGAATCATAGAGCAAAAATCCATGCATGCAATTGGCGATTAAGTTTCGAGCTGCCAATTGAATGGGGCTTTTGAGCGAGAGGCCTGCTGCACCACCAATGGTGAGCAAATCAATCACCGCATCGCGGCAGAGGCGTGGCACCATAGCGATGTCTGCACGAATGCGGGCGCGCAGTTCCATGGGCATTTTTTCGCCGCGCTTGGCATAGTCATCAATGTCATCGGCAACCCGGTAGAGCACCAATTCAGCGGCGTGAATTTTGGATGCCGACTCACCGCAGATTTTTTGTAAAGGTTGCCATTCATGTGCAATGTGCGGCGTATAGGCCACGCGTTTGCCCTGCACCATTTTGGTGAATTCATTCAGCGCACCGCGTGCAATTCCGGTGGCACCACTGGCAATACACAGGCCCAAGACTGGTCCCGCTTGTGATTTGAACAAAGCAGGCGCGTTCGGATCTGAATAGGCAGTCGCTTGATTTTCGAGCAAAGCTGAAAGTGACACGTGGCGATAGGCTGGAATGTGAATATCCTTGGCTTTGACTGAGCTCGAACCAGAACCCTGCATTCCAGCTACAAACCAATCATCGAGAACTTCAAGCTGTTTCTTCTCAACGAGGAAATCGGCGATATCAATGAATGCGCCTTGTTCATCGAAAATTTCGCCACCCAGCAAAAGCCACTGCGCATGAGCATTTCCAGAGGCGAAGGGCCAGAAGCCATTCAATAAAAATGAACCATCAGCTTGTTTAATGGCTTTGCCGCGCGGGCCGATGACGGCAGACACAGGATGATTGCCATGATCGCCAAACACATCTTGTTGGGCCTGTTCGGGCAAATGACAGAACATCCAACTATGGGCTTGCATTACGCCTAAAACCCAAGCGGTTGACGCACAACCTTCGGCCACCGAAGAAAGCACATCAACATGGGCGCGCATGGAAAGCTCTTGGCCTCCGCAGCTGCGCGGTTGAATGGTGGTCAGCAACCCATGTTCTAAAATCAAATCCATGCTGGCCTTTGGCACGGCACGTTTGACTTCTGCTTCTTGCGCTAATTTTTCAAGTTGGGGAATCAGACTGCGAGCGATGCGTTTTGCATCTTTCTCATGCATGCGTGGGGCGACGTGAACATTCATTCGAATTTCCTCCCATTTCAAAAATGAATATCATTCAATTATGAACGCCTGTCAATATCAATTGCCTTGCGCCAGAACTTGTGGCAAGAATTATAGCACTTGAGGAGTCATGATCATTTCACTCGTTGAAGACATTGCCCCACTTGGCCGCGTGGCGCGCAAACAATTGCGCAAACGCGAGGCTTTGGTTGAGGCCGGCTACAAAGTGATGTCGGAGCGCGGCATCGACTCTGCCACCATGCAAGAAATTGCCGAGCTTGCTGATGTGGGTGCCGGCACGGTTTATAGTTATTTCAAATCGAAAGATGAATTGGCAGTCGCAGTACTCGAGCGATTGATGCATGAACTCGCATTGCGCATTGAAATTGCCACAGCCGATTTCAAAGACCCCGCACAGGTCTATGCTTTTGGTATTCGCACCGTGATTGAACATGCCACGGGGGACCATCGCTGGAAACAACTGCTGCACCGCGCTGAAGTGATCGCCAATGCCTTGTTCAATCGCATGGGGCCATTTGCCATTCGCGATATTGAAACCGCCACCAAGGCTGGCCGCTTTAAGGTGAAGGACGCTAAACTCACATTCAAATTGGCCAGCTATGCGATGATCGGCGCAAGCCGTGCCATGTCACAGAAAATTTTTCCTTCATCCGCGATTACCGAAACAGTGGTGCGCCTTCTATGCATGAATGGTTTGAGCGAGGCTGATGCCAATGAACTTGCAAACAGGCCAAGGCCGAAATTACCGCCAGAAAACATAACATCCAAACGGAGGAAGTCATGACCGCCATTGGTGGAAAAGTGAATATCGTAAAGCGCCCGGGTGAGCTTGGGGTTCACTCCATGGATGCATTTAACATGGTGGTTCCGGATTTGCGGGTGGCGGAAGATTTTTACAAAACCTTTGGTCTGGATGTGCGAGGAGAGGGCAATGATCTAGGGCTCTACACATTTGGCAGTTCGCACCGTTGGGCCAGTATTTCCGAAAGCACAAAAAAGAAGCTCAATCATTTGACCTTCGCGGTGTTCGAAGAAGACTTCGAGCCCATGAAAAGTCGCATCGAAAAATCAGGTGTAAAACTGCATGATGCGCCGCGCGGATTTTCATCGAATGGCATTTGGTTTTATGACCACAATGATGTTTTGATCGAAGTGAAAGTTGCCGAAAAAACCTCACCCGATGAGAAAACACCTTTTGCTATGACAAGCTGTGCGCCCGGTGTGGCAGGTGCACCCCAACGTTCCAAGGCCAGTAAAGTGCGCCCTTACCGCATGGCGCATGTTTTGGTGTTTACGGCTGACGTTCCAAAGGCCATTGAGTTTTATCACCGCGTTTTAGGTTTGCGACTTTCTGATCGCTCTGGCGATGGCATATGTTTCATGCACGGCATTCATGGCTCGGATCATCATCTTATCGCCTTCGCAAAATCATCAGCGCCGGGCCTTCACCATTGCAGCTGGGATGTCGGCAACATCAATGAGATCGGCAAGGGTGCCATGCAAATGGCCGAGAAAGGTTTCCAAAAAGGCTGGGGCATGGGGCGGCATGTTTTGGGTTCAAATTATTTCCACTATGTGCGCGACCCATGGGGCAGCTACTCCGAATATTCAGCCGACATCGATTATATCCCACCCACCTGTGATTGGGATGCTGGCGATTATCCGCCAGAAGATTCCATTTATTTATGGGGCCCTGAATTGCCGAAAGATTTTATTCTAAATTACGAGGTTGCTTGAGGCTCCGAACTTATAATTCCCGCATCAATCTCAACGCATCATATATCGCAGCATGAGTATTTCGGGCGGAGACTGCGTCTCCGATGCGGAAGAGTTGGAATTTTCCTGTGGGGTTTTTGTTGAGGTTTTGGGGTAGACCATTGACGAAGCGTTGATGATCAACTTCACCTAAATTTGAGGCATGCGGTTTTAACTCGAAATACAAATCATCATTGGGCTTGGTGCCGTAGTTGACGACGATTTGATCATAGGTCTTTTCTGTGTTGATGCCGCCATAATCGCTCACGATGCTTGCCACCAATTGATTGCCTTGGCGGCGCACTTTGTCCAACATATAAGTGACAGTGAATGTCACATCGCGCTTTTGCAATTCGCGCATATAGGGTGTCAGGTTCATGGCCATCACTTCAGGTGCGAAAGTTCTGTCTCGCGTCATGATTTCAACGTGGCTTCCAGCTTTGGCTATTATTTCGGCCGCTTGAAGTGCCGCATGATCGCCCGCATCATCATAGATCAACACAGTGCTGCCGGGCTTTGCATCACCACTGATTATATCCCAAGAGGTGACAGTCAGATCAGCGCCTTCACGCAAACCATCGGCATGAGGCAAGCCTCCTGTGGCGATGATCACAACATCAGGATCTAAAGCCCTCACTGTCTCGGCATCCGCCCATGTATTGAACTCGAATTTAACGCCCTTGGCTTCACATTGTGCATAACGCCACTCTATGATGCTCATCATCTCGCGCCGTCTTGGGCTTTGTGCGGTGAGTAAAATTTGACCGCCCGCTTTATCAGCTGCTTCCAGCACTGTTACATCATGGCCGCGTTCTGCACCCACACGCGCAGCTTCCAGTCCGCCGGGGCCAGCACCCACAATCACCAATTTACGTTTCATGTGTGCTTTTGCAATATCATGCGGTTGCGTTTCTTCGCGCCCGGTTGAAGGGTTGTGAATGCACAAAGCCATGCCACCTTGATAAATGCGGTCCAAACAATAATTGGCACCTGTGCAGGGTCTAATATCATGTTCGCGCTTTTCCAAAATTTTGCGCATGATATGAGGGTCCGCCATATGCGCTCTAGTCATGCCAATCATATCAACTTTGCCAGACGCAATGGCATATCGTGCCGTAGCCACATCTTGAATGCGAGTGGCATGAAACACGGGAAAGCGCGTGGCAGCGCGCACTTGGCCTGCAGTTTCTAAATGCGGAGCTGAACCCATGCCCATGATTGGAATATTGTCGGTGAGGCCCGCATCCGTATCAATATGTCCGCGCGTGACATTCAAAAAATCGATCAAGCCCGAAGACTTCAGAATTTGCGAAATGCGCAAACCATCATTCTTGTCATAGCCATCAGCTGATAATTCATCGCCCGCATAGCGCACACCCAAAATAAAATCAGGGCCCACGCGTTTGCGAACAGCCGCTAAAACCTCCAGTGAAAAACGCATACGGTTTTCAAGGCTGCCACCATATTCATTGTTGAGTGTGTTGCTCATCGGAGACCAAAACTGCGAAAGCAAATGGCCGTAAGCTTCAAACTCTACACCATCAACACCAGCAGCTTTCATGCGCTCGGCTGCATCAGCAAAATCTGAAATGATGCGAGCAATGTCCCAATCTTCAATCAATTTTGGAACAGCCCGGTGCGAAGGCTCACGCGCCGTGGTGGATGAAACCGCGGGTAACCAATCGGCCTTGTCCCAGCGCGTGCGCCTGCCCAAATGCGTGAGTTGAATCATCACAGCGGCACCATGCTCATGGCAAGCATCTGTGAGTTCTCGCATCCATTTTACCACCTCATCCTTATATGCAAGAATGTTGTTGAACACCGGTGGAGAATCCAACGCCACTGCCGCGGATCCAGCCGTCATGGTGAGTGCAATGCCAGCCTTGGCGCGTTCGACATGATAAGCACGGTAACGACCCTTTGGCATGCCATCTTCAGGATAGGCTGGCTCATGGGCTGTTATCATCAAGCGGTTGCGCAATGTGAGATGCTTGAGTTGGAACGGTTGCAGCAGAGGGTCTTGCGCCATAATAACAATTCACTTGAGTTTTTTCTAATCTGAAGGCCATCATAGCCTGAAAGTTTTTAGGATTCCAAATGACAGATTCAAACTCTTCACGCCGCAGCGGCGGTGGCCGCGAGGGCAGGCGAGCTTTACGCGGCGCACCGATGATTTCCATGCCCACACTGGTGCGCAATATTCCAACTTACGAGATTTTACCGGATGAGGCCGTAGAGCTGATTCACGAAGAGTCATTGAAAATTTTAGAAGAAGTCGGATGCGAGTTCCGAGACGATCAAGCGCCTGCCATGTGGCAAGCGGCAGGTGCCGATGTGCAAGGCACCCGCGTTCGCATTGACCGTGCTTTGTTGATGGAGCTTATTTCATCGGCCCCATCGGAGTTCACATTGCATGCCCGCAATGCCGAGCGCACCGTTAAAGTGGGGCGGCAAAAACACGATATTCGTGCCCATGTATGGCGCACCCTATGTGCGTGATCTTGATAACAATCGCCGCTATGGGTCTCTTGTCGATCTCAATAATTTTCATAAACTCGCGCAAATGTCGCCGCATATTCATTCGGCAAGTTCTATCATTTGTGAACCAATGGAAATAGCAGTTCCCAAGCGCCACCTGCACATTATTGAATCGGCACTCACCCATTCAGACAAACCCTTTATGGGAATTGTCACATCAAAAGAACGCGCTGAAGATGTCATGAAAATGGCTGGTATCGTTTTTGGTGATGACTATGTGAAGGACAATACCGTGGTGGTGTCCATCACCAATTGCAATTCGCCGTTGGTGTGGGACCAAACCATGCTGGACGCTATGCGCGTTTATACGAGCCACAATCAACCGATTATTGTTGCCCCTTTTGCTTTGTGTGGTGCTTCAACGTCAGCGTCATCAATCGGCTCAGTTGCGCAAGTCAATGCGGAGGCATTGGCTGGAGTGGCCTTCACGCAACTCATTCGCAAGGGTGCTCCGGTCATTTATGGTCAGTTCATGGTGACTGTTGATATGAAAACAGGTGCGCCCATGGGCGGCACGCCAGAGGCTGCGCAAATGATGTTTGTGATGGGACAACTGGCGCGCAAATATAATTTGCCGTGGCGCACATCAGGCTTTCACGTCGGGTCCAAACTCAATGATGCACAAGCCGGATATGAATCGAATATGCTTATGCATGCTGCCATCCTTTCAGGTGCTAATTATATTTGGCATGTGGGCAGGCTGGTTGGAAGCGGGGCTAGCCTGCGGCTATTCAAAATTTGTGACAGGACGCTGAACAACTTGGCGCATGGTATAAATATGCGGGTGGTTTAAAGTTCGATGACTTCAAGGATGCCATGGCAGCAGTGCGTGAAGTTGGGCCAGCCGGGCATTTTTTAGGCACGGCCCACACGCTTGAGCATTTCGAAAAAGCCTTCTTCATGCCCTCCATTATGGATTTCAACTCCTACGAACAATGGAATGCCGAAGGTGCTAAAACCCATGATGAACGTGGTCGTGACAAGGCCAGAATGATGTTAGCCAATTACGAAAAAACCGAAAATGGATGAAAGCATCAGGGAAGCCTTGCGCGACTTTGTTGTCCGCCGCGAGAAAGAATTGCCCGACACCGTAAATTGATGAGGTCGTTTTCAGTTCAGAAATACGACCTCAGCGAACACATCTCGAGCGCAGCGTAGAGAAGACGTTGAAGATTTACTTCGCAGCCTTCGGTGCCAAGATCATGATAATTTGACGGCCTTCAAAACGCGGTTCCATTTCGACTTTGGCAATTTCCAAAGTGTCAGCTTTCACACGGTTTCAAAAGCTTATGGCCCAATTCTTGGTGGTCCATTTCGCGGCCTCTAAAGCGCAAGGTCACCTTCACTTTGTCGCCTTCACCAAAAAAGCGCATCGCAGCTTTGAGCTTAACGTCATAATCATGATCATCGATCATGGGGCGCAATTTGATTTCTTTAATTTCAATAACACGCTGCTTTTTGCGCGCTTCATTGGCTTTTTTCTGTTCTTGGAATTTGAACTTTCCGAAATCGAGAATCTTGGCAACCGGAGGCTTCGCATCCGGCGAGATTTCAACGAGATCGAGATCGGCTTCTTCCGCCATAATCAGCGCTTGCCTTGTTGGCACCACGCCTACATTGTTTCCATCAGCATCAATCAAGCGCACTTCGCGGCTGTCGATACGACCATTGATTTTATGGGTTTCTTCTTTCGGGGCAGGTTGGGCACTGCGAATGGGTGCCGGTTTGCGTGGGGGTATGCTCAAGTGGGGTAAATCTCCTTAGTGAATCGCCGAATTCAGCAATGATTTGCCTAATCAGCGCAATGTCATTAGCAGAACTATTTGAGATGTATAAGGGGCATTTGAAATGGCCAGAACGGTTTTTGACAATCACCTAGCAGGCCTTGATTTGGCTTATCGCCACGACGGTGGCAATGATGAAATGGGCCTCACAGGGTTCTTCTGGCTTGGTGGTTATAAATCGACCATGTTGGGGAGTAAAGCTGAAGCTTTAGCCGAGCTTGCTGCCGCCACGCGTCGCAAAGCCTTGCGCTTTGATTATTCAGGTCATGGTGAATCGAGCGGTCTTTTTATTGACGGCACAATTTCAACCTGGCTTGAACAGGCCACGCATATGTTTCTAGCTCACACCCAAGGGCGGCGTATTATTGTTGGCTCCTCGATGGGCGGCTGGTTGGCATTGTTGCTGATCCGCAAGCTGAAAGAGCAAGACCGCAATGCCTATAAACGCATCAAAGGATTAGTGCTTATTGCGCCTGCAACCGATATGACCCGCGATTTAATGTGGGATCAATTCAGCGCACGTGACAAACTTGAACTTGAAAAAAACCGGCGTTTACTTGCGTCCATCAGATTATGGCGAGCCCTATACGATAACGGCAAAACTGCTGGAAGATGGCGAACAGCATCTGCTGTTTCCCAATGGGCTTGACGTGCCATTTCCGGTCCGAATTTTACAAGGTTCAAGTGATCCAGATGTGCCAGCATCGCATGCCCTCAAAACCTTTGAGGCTTTGCGCGGGGATGATGTAAGTTTGACGTTGATCAAAGACGGCGATCATCGCCTTTCAAGTCCAAGCCAATTGCAAATCATTAAGGAAACTGTGTTGCGCATGGCCGAAAGAGCCGATGGCGAGCGGTTATAACTTACGACACTAAGAAGCCAACAATTTGGCGCACATCTCTCACAATTGGTCCAGCTATAGCTTTGGCGCGTGAAGCACCGTCGGCCAAAATGGAATCGATATATGCTTGATCGGCCTGAAGGCGTTTGGCTTCCAAGGCAATGGGCGCTAGTTTTTCCACAGCCAAATCAGCCAATGCATTCTTAAGACCAGAAAACTGCCCACCACCAAACTGGGTGAGAACATCCTGCACAGTGCCTCCATTGAGTGCCGCAAAAATGCCGACAAGATTTTCGGCTTCAGGGCGGCCCTTTAATCCAGCAGGCTCAGAAGGCAGTGCATCCATATCAGTTTTAGCTTTGCGGATTTTTTTGGCGATGTCATCAGTAGAGTCAGTCAAATTTATGCGCGATAAATCTGAAGGATCAGATTTTGACATTTTCTTGGTGCCATCACGAAGGCTCATAACGCGTGTGGCTGTGCCAACAATATAGGGTTCGGGTTGTGGAAAAAATTCAACTTCGTAGTCATGATTGAATTTGGCTGCAATATCACGCGCTAATTCCAGATGCTGTTTCTGATCGTCACCGACTGGCACATGGGTTGCTTTATAAGCCAAAATATCTGCAGCCATAAGATTGGGATAAACATAAAGTCCAACCGAAGCGGCTTCCTTATCCTTGCCTGCCTTATCTTTAAATTGGGTCATGCGGTCCAGCCAGCCAAGGCGCGCCACACAGTTAAAAATCCACGCAAGTTCCGCATGTTCTGGCACTTGGCTTTGATTAAAAATAATGGATCGCTGAGGGTCTAAACCACAGGCCAAATAAGTTGCTGTTACATCACGAATGGATTTACGCAGTTCAACTGGGTTCTGCCACTGTGTGATGGCATGCATATCTACCACGCAATAAACACATTCACTGGTGTTTTGCATCTTCACCCAATTGACCATGGCACCCAGATAATTGCCAAGATGCAAGTTACCAGTAGGCTGCATTCCAGAAAAGACGCGCGGGTTAAAAGTGGTCATCGCTCTTGGTTCCAATAATCATCGTTTGAAAGCGGCCTTTAATTCAGAAATACGAAAAGCGCCAGTCACTTGTGCGGCAACAAAATAACTGCCAATTCCTGCTGCCACAAGTGCGAGTAAGCCCCATAAAGCGTGAAGAAAATGATTGGCACCGGTGAAGTTTTCGCGGAGTATGTAAGCCGATCCATAAAGCACACCTGCCATAATCAGTGTACAGACGATTATGAGAGGCAGGCGCTTTTTGCTTCTCACATCAAAATTGAAATGTTCTAATTTACGCAGGCGGAAATAAAGCTGGGCCGCATTGGTCCAAGCGGCAAGTGATGTTGCCATCGCAATGCCCACATGGCTGAAATAATAGGAGAGTACAAAGCTTGCAACGATATTCACAATCACCGAGTTGATGGCAAATCGCATCGGCGTTTTGGTGTCTTCTCGCGCATAGAAACTCGGTTGAAAAACCTTAGTGAGAGAATATGCAGGAAGGCCCGCAGCAAATGCGATGACAGCTGGCGCTACTGCTGCAGTATCTGCCGCCGTAAAAGCTCCATGTTCAAACACAGTATGAAGAATAGGGCCCCCAATTGTCATCAGTGCGGCCGCCGCTGGTAATGTGAGAAACAATGAAAATTCCAGTGCGCGGTTTTTCGCATCAAGCACTTTCTGGGTTTCACCAGCGCGAAGAAGACGCGAAAGTGTTGGCAACAAGACAACTCCAACAGCCACACCAATGACACCCAATGGCAATTGATAGAGCCGATCCGCGTAATATAAATAAGAATTAGCATGAGCGATGCCACTAGCAATCGAGGTTGCGATCAATAAATTGATCTGCATCACGCCACCTGATAAAATGCCTGGCAATGAGCGACTTATGACTTGTTTCACTTCAGGTGTCAGGCGCGGCCACTTTGGCACAAACCTAAAACCCGCACGGTTGCAAGCCACCGCCAATAAAGCATATTGCGCTATGCCGGAGAGTGTTACGCCAATTGCAAAAATATATCCGGTTGTCGCCGAATTTCCTGTGCCTAAATACCACGCCACGGCGTTTGATAGAATTAAAACAATGTTGAGCAATATTGGTGCAGCCGCCGCAGCTGTGAATTTATGAATGCTATTCATGACACCGCCCTGCAAAGCGGTTAGGCACATAAACAAAAGATATGGGAAACACAGTTGTGTGAGGCTGACCACCAAAGCCATTTTTTCAGCTGAGCCATTAAAGCCCCACGCAAAAAGATAAATCAGCCAAGGCATTAAAACCATGCAAAGGCATGTGAAAAACATGACCCACGCGAGCAAGACTGAAAACACATCACTGGCAAATTTATGGGCTGCTTCTTTACCATCAGCTTCAATCTTCTTGGCAAAAAGCGGCACAAAGGCTGAGTTAAAGGCACCCTCGGCAAACAAAGTTCTGAATAAATTAGGAAAGCGCTGCGCCACAAAAAATGCATCTGCCACCATGCCTGTGCCTAAAGTGAAGGCGATCAACTGGTCGCGCACAAAGCCCAGAATGCGGCTGATGGTGGTGTATCCACCAACTTTGAAAATGGATTTTATAAGTGACATGTCGATCTTTCAATTTCACCACCTCCAACACCGTCATTCCCGCGAAGGCGGGAATCCAGCTTTCGGCAGATTCGGTCTTAGCTTAGCTGGTTTCCCGCCTTCGCGGGAATGACGATTTTAGGGGGTTGCGGAACCAACACATTCAGCAATGATTTTTCGATCGCGGCTTGTCTGGTTTCACTAATGATTTTGGCTCCAGTCAAATCGGTCACATAAAACACGTCAATGGCTTTTTCGCCGTAGGTAACAATGTGTGCTGAAGCGATATTGAGATTGAGATGAAACAAGGCTTCGGTAAGCCCATGCAAAAGTCCCACGCGGTCTAGCCCGTTGATTTCAATCACTGTGTATTTATTGGACGAGTTATTATCCACAATCACGCGTGGCAAAACGTTAAACGCCAAGGCCCGCCCTTGTAGCACCAGTGAATTGGCTAAAGCGTCTTTCAAGCGCAACTGGCCTGATAAAGTGCGAGTGATTGAGTCACACACGCGCAAACTGCGCCTGCGCTCATCGTCTTCACCTTCATATTCGCGCTGCAACAAAATTGTATCAAGCGCCATGCCATCACTGGTCGTGAAAATTTGTGCGCCAATAATATTGCCGCCAGCCGCAGCACATGCCCCCGTGATCAAAGCCAGAAGGCGCGGGTGGTCTGGGGTGTAAATGGTAATTTCTGTGACCGCCGCAAAGGCATCCATATGAATATCGGTTGCGGCTTCTTTTGGCGTGGCACGATCAATCAAAGTTTGATGGCGCTGTTGGCGCTCCACGGAAACATTCAACCAATAAGCATCATAATGGCGCGCAGTTGCAATTTTGCGCTGCTCATCGCTCCAATTTGGATACTGAATCAGGAATTGATTTTGTGCTCCACCCACGCGTTCTTTACGAGAGACTGCTGTGTGGCCACCAGTCAATAGTGGTTCTGCTTCAGCATAAAGCGTGCGTAGCAATTGCCCCTTCCAGCCATTCCACACGCCAGGACCAACGGCTCTAATATCTGCAACAGTGAGAATAACGAGTAGCTTCAAGCGTTCTGGGCTTTGAATAATTGCAGTGAAATCCATAATCGTTTTGAAATCATTGAGATCACGCTGTTGCGAAGTTTCACTCATTAGCAAATGATACCTGATGAGCCACGCCACAGTATCAGTGTCCGCTTCATTTAAACCAAGGCGCGGGCAGAGTTCGCGGGCAATGCGTTCGCCTGCAATGGAGTGATCTTCCTTTCGACCTTTAGCAATGTCATGCAGAAGCGTTGCCACATAAAGCACCAGCCTTGCTTGCCCCGTTGGAAAGATCGAAACCGCAAGCGGATGATCACTTGATAGATTGCCGCGTTCAATGTCCGAGAGCACGCCAACCGAGCGGATCAAATGTTCATCCACAGTATAGTGATGATACATATTGAACTGCATCATGGCCACAATCGTTCCAAATTCTGGTATGAACTTTCCCAAAACACCCGCTTCATTCATCATGCGCAACAATGTTTCAGGTGCCGTGCTGGTCGTAAGAATATCGAGGAACAAGGCATTGGCCTCAGCATCACCACGAAGGTGATCATCAATGAGGCGCAAAGATTTTCGCAATTCTTTCAACGCATCAGGATGCACTTCCAATCCGGTATTGCTGGCCAATTTGAAAATGCGCAACATGTTTATGGGTGTGGCGCTGAACACATCATGTGATGAAATTGATATGCGTCCTGTCTCCAATTTAAAAGAGCTGTTATCTTTAAAACGGGTCGATTTTTTTGGTAAGAATTTTCCCAACATGCGTGACAGGGTGGGCAAATCTTTGAATTGTTTTTCTTCTAAGCTGGCACAGAAAATGCGCGTCAAGTCGCCCACGTCTTTGGCAGTCAAGAAATAATGCTTCATAAAACGCTCAACAGCTTTGAGGCCTTGGTGTGAGCGGTATCCAAACCGCTCTGCCATTTCCACTTGACGATCGAACGTCAATTTATCCTCTCCACGCTTTGACATGAAATGGAGGTGGCACCGCACTGTCCAGAGGAAGTCTTCACATTTTTTGAACTGTGCAAGTTCAGACTTCGTGAAAGCGCCTTTATCGTCCAACTCTTCAGTGGAATTGGCGTTGAACAAAAACTTGGCAATCCAAAATAGCGTGTGCAGGTCTCGTAATCCACCTTTGCCATCTTTCAAATCGGGCTCAACAGAATAACGGCTTTGGCCAGATTTGGTGTAACGTAAGTCACGCTCAGCTAATTTTTCGGCAACGAATTTCTTGGTCGAACCTTGAACTATTTCGGACCTGAAACGATTGTAAAGATCATTAAATAACTTCTCTTGGCCGCAGATAAATCGTGCTTCCAAAATGGATGTGAGAATGGTGTTATCGGTTTTTGCCAATCGCAAACAATCATCAATATTGCGCGTGGCATGGCCCACTTTCTGCCGCGCATCCCACATGGCATAGAGGAGAAATTCGACAATTTGCGCAGCGCGTGGATCGGGCTTGCCGGGCATGAGAAACAAGAGATCAATATCAGACCCCGGCGCCAAAGTGCCCCGCCCATAACCACCGACTGCCACAATAGCGAGGCTAATAGGTTCGCTGCTGGGAAAGACTTTCGTTGAGGTGTAGTCAAAAATTGTACGAATGATTTCATCTTGCGTGGCCGATAGAAATTCCGCACAGCGCGTGCCTTGGCCATTCTTCAAGAGTTGTGTCTCGGCTAGGTCACGCTGATCTGCGAGATATGATTTTATCGACTCTGAGATTTTGGTACGTAAAGACAAAGGGTCTGTTACAGTCAAAGAATCGAGTTCTAATTTGAACGTTTGGATGGAGGTCATTGCCTTAGTCACTTGCTCAATTAATAACCCATATTTCGTCATCCCGACGAAAGTCGGGAGGTGAATTCACATTTGAAGTGCAACAGTTGTTGGGTCAAGACTTCTTGGGGTGTTTTGTAGTTGAGGCACTTTCTTGGGGTTGAGTTGTAGGTTTGGATGCATTCATTGAAAGTCTGAGACTGAGAGATTTGCAAGGTCTGTTTTTCTGGGTAGGAAACGCCTTAGGCGTCCGATAGCATTTTCGATGGAGCCTTTTTGCCACGGTGCATGAGGGTCGCAGGAAGTAGGTTTTGAAGTTGAGATCGTGGAGTTTGGCATGGTGGCAGAACTCTGTTCCATTATCGAAGGTCACAGTTTGCCTGAAGGGCAAAGGAAGGGTGTCGAAAAAGGAAGAAAGGGATTGAGCTGTTAGGGCGGCAGTTCGGTTTGAGGTTATTTGGGCCATGAGAAAGCGAGAGTTACGATCGAGTGCGGTGAGGACGGATTGGTTTGTATTTTGAGAAGAGGACATAATCAGCCTCCCAGTGTCCCAAGGCTTGACGGTTCGCCACTTCGAGGGGTCTTAAGTGGATGGGAACACGATCTTTTATGAAGTTTGCGGGGCTTCCGCGCGAGTGCCGACGGCAGCCGCGTTTGGCTTTGGCGCGTGGTAAGCAGTGGCTCCAAGTGCCATCGTTGGTGCGGCGCATTTTGGGCATACACAAAGCGATAGATGGTCTCGTAGGAGATCAGTCGTTTGCCTGTATCAAGCTCAATCCTGCCGGCAATCTGTTCAGGCGACCAGCTCCGTTCAAAGCCATTGAACACGCGCTCGCGCAAAGCCTTGTTGCGCTCAAGCATAGAGCCATTCCAACGTCTGGCTTTGGTTTTATCCTGGGCAGCGGCTGGCACGTAACCCTTCTTGGCGGTCTGATTGCGTTTTATCTCACGACAAACTGACGATGGCGCGCGATCCAACGCTGTAGCGATTTGTCGGATCGAGCGCCCTTGGGCCTGTAGATTGGCAATTTGGATGCGATCTTCGAGACTGAACTGCTTGTATCTGTGTTCCATGAGGACACCATAAACCTTTTATGGTGTTGCACTTCGTTTGTGAACTCAGGGGACCAGAAATACACATTCCGAGCCATCGTAATTGATAATGAACGCGCGGGTCCTAGGTTCCGGCTTTCGCCGGAATGACTAATTTTTGGGATGCGAGATTGCTCAAATTTCCAATAAAAAGCCCGGATAAAGTGCCATCCGGGCCCAACTTCTGTTGTGGTAAGGTGTTTAGCCTACAAATTCGCCTCAAGCTGGTAGCGCTTGAGTCCCATATCAGCCAAATCGTCATCTGTCAGACGGGCAAATTGGTTTTGAGTTTGCCGTCTGGCTTGCCGCTGCTTTATGCGCTTGAACGAAGCCAAAAAGCTTCATTTAGCGTGTCGCTTCTCTGGCAATGCGGCCAATATCAGTGCGTGCAATACCCAAATCGGCAAGCTCACGGTTCGACAAAGATTGCAATTCAGAAACAGTACGGCTGTACGCTTCCAAGTAGCAACACGGGCTTTCAATACTTCAAACATATTTTCGTTCCTTTCAGTAAAACGGATCGTCTTCGCTTACGGGATCGTATTTAGGTGCAGTGCAGCAAAATTACCATTGCAAATTTTGGCATGGCTACCAATCAGTGTTTTAGATCATATGTTTATACAAATGTAACAATCATCAGGTTGTTGTTGCAGCGCACATTTCGCCTTAATTCTTATTTTAATTAAGCATAATTTTTGCGCGAAAATTTACCTTTATCGGGCAAAACTTAAGCAGGTTAGTTAGGGTTTAGTTGTGTCGCATTCTGAAGATCAGGTTTTTTCCTTTGATGATGGTTTGACTGCTACACCTGCACTTGCCCCGCAAGCTCGCATTATTGACACAAAGCGCGCTTTAGCAGCTGCAGGAGAAGCAGCTATCATTGGTCAATTGCTACGGATGCTTTTGGGTTGGAGTGAAATGCGCAAAGTATTTTAGGCTGCAATTCGGCAGAAATTTCGAGTGGCAAGCGCTTTGCGGCTTATATGGATATTGATAACCTCACCAGTCGCTATGAAACAGTGATGCGAAACCAACAGAGCGATGGTGGTGAAGGTGTTGCTTTCAAAATTGAATATTGTTTTAAAAGCGAAGGTCGCAATAGTGAAAAGTCAATCTGGTCGAAGATCATGGCCGCTGGTTTGCTGGTCCAGATGGAAGACCTTCAGAAGCCTATGGCACTGTGCGCCGCATTGATGACCGTTTTAATCGCGACCAACATCTGAATTTATCGGTAATTGTGATCCTCTTACCGGCATGATGAACCGCGGCCCGCATGACGGAAGCTTTGGGCGAGGCGATAACAGTCGCCTCACAAGAGAACACCCATTGTGCCTTTGCGATTGGGGCAATCAATAATCTGTCTGTGGTCAACGACTCTTATGGGTTCGAAGTGGGCCGATGAAGTGATCGTGGCTATGGCCAACGTTTACAGCCAAGTGTTGCGCGCTGGTGATGGTATTGCGCGTTACTCTGTGGCAAGTTGGTATTATTCTCAACAATTGCTCAGAGACGGAACTACAAGTCGCTTTGGAGCGGTTTCTGAGCGTTGCACGCGACAGCGTGATTGAAACAGCGCATGCCCTGTCTGGTCGATGCTTTCAATCGGCGCAATTTGTTTGCCGGCTGGCGCTAACACAGCTCAAAGTGCAACAGCGCGTGCAGAAGAAGCCTGAATGAAGCGCGCAAACAAGCCTCAGATTCATTTGTTATTTTCAAACCCTCTGAACGCCGCAGCGAAGAGCGCAAACTGAATGCGCGCTGTGCAACTGAGATGTGCATTGCCTTAAAACAGATCGCTTTAAACTGGCTTATCAACCTATTGTATCAGCTCATTCTGGCCTCATTGAAAAAACATGAAGCTTTGCTTCGCATGAGCGATGGTGATGATGGTGAATTGATCGCCGCGGGACATACTTATTCCGGTCGCCGAGCGCCTTGGTTTGGTGCGGCTTATTGATCGTGCCGTTGTGCAAATGACGATTAATACTTTGCATTCCTATCCCGATGCGCATTTGACAATGAATGTGTCGGCAACCACTGCAACTGATCCGCGCTGGTATAATCAATTGCTCGAAATGATTACTGGCAATTCCGAAATCACGCCACGACTGACTGTCGAAATTACAGGAAACTGTGGCCTTGAGTGATGTTTCTGCAACCCCGGTGTTTGTCGAAAAATTACGCTCCGCTGGATGCGCTGTTGCCATTGATGATTTTGGTGCCGGCTATACATCGTTCAAAAATTTACGCGATTTGCCAGTCAATTTGATCAAGCTTGATGGTCAATTCTGCCAGAATATTAAAGGCCGCAGTGACAATGAATATATCATCCGCAGCCTTATCGATTTGGCGGGCAAGTTCAAACTCAAAACGGTGGCTGAATGGGTTGAAAGCGAAGAAGATGCCAATGTGCTCACCAGTTGGGGCATTGACTATTTGCAAGGCAATCACTTTGGTGCTGCCTCTATTGTTGCGCCATGGCAACTCAACGCTCCGAGCAATTTTGTGATAACCCCGCCGCATTCCGTTGTGATGAATGAATTGCAACATGACGAGATTGAGGACGCTGTAGCGGTCGAATTACCTGTTGTCGAACAAGTGATTGTTCAAGAAGAAGCGCCTGAAATTGTATCGGCCACAGAGCCGAAGTCGAAATTCAAGTTGATGATCTTAACTTCACGGATATTGAAGACAGTATATCTTCATTAAAAGCGACGCTGGAAAACGCTTCGTGGTTTTGCACCAAAAGTTGAAATTGAAATTGCGGCCTAGTTGGTTTTTGAAATTTAAACTCATATCTGCTTAGAATAGGGTCAAATTGGGGACTGCTTGCTTTTTCTTGCAAGCTGTCCCCGACCTTCAAGTTCAGGGACAGTTACTAAAGAAGTAACTGTCCCTTTTGATTTCTGAGTTCAGTATAAATAAATCTTACTTTAAGTTACAACATGCCCGACAAATGGCAGTTCACGGAATTGGTGGGCCATGTCCATGCCGTATCCGACGACGAATAAATCTGGGCAATCAAAGCCGTGAAAATCGGCTTTGATGTTGGCGGCAAGGTGACCGGGCTTATCAAGCAACACGGCTGATTTTACCGAGTTGGCACCACGCGCTGAAAGCAGATCTTTTGCGAAAGCTAAAGTGCGACCTGACTCCAGAATGTCATCAACCAACAAACATCGCGGTCGGCGACGATTGTTTCGATATCGCGCAACACATCAACTTGGCCTGAAGAAGTTTGCGCGGCGCGGTAGCTGGCCAAAATCATGAAATCAACTTCAGGCGATAATCCGGCATGGTGCATGGCGCGAATCAAATCGGCGGCAAAAATGAAGCTGCCTTTGAGGATTGGAATGACCAATAAATTTCGAGGTTTGGTCGCAGCAATTTCCTGTGCCAAAACTTTTATGCGTTCGGCAATTTGGGTTTCAGAAAACAGGACATCAATGCGGTGCCCATCAATGGTGATTGTGCTCATGGATTAGGCTTTGAGCCGATTTCTTCTGGATGTGCAAAGCGAATCTGCAAGTTCTTCGCTAATTCTGGGGCGGCTGCCACGCGGGTTACAAAGCTTGTGGTTTCGCCCGGGCGCAATGGCCTAGAAGCTGTGTCCTAAGGTCCATGTATAGAGTTCTTGTTTATCGTCGCTCAAACCAAAGCGTAGCCATGGAATTTTACGGATTTGATTGGTGGCGTTGCTAATTTCACCTTTGATCATCAGCACCCGCGCACCATTGATGGTTTTGTGTTCTTGTTCAATGCGCCTGATATCAAGGCCAAAAACATTCACGTCATAGCCCAGTTTGTCATAGGCCTTAATGGTGATGGGAGCCGCTGTTACAATGGTTTCAGGCATTAAAGCCGCCGCCATAAAGGGGCTCATGAGGAAAAAGCCAAAGCCTGCCCAGCCACCCATACGTTTGCTACGGGCGCGCCTTTGCAACGCAAATTCTTCTTGCGCCGATTTTGCGGCCTCAACCAAGCGCTGCACATCAAGTTCAGGTTCGTCGCCGGCATAATCAATCACGCGGGTTGTCGGGCGTGAGGCGACGTCAACTGCATCAATACGTTTCATTTGGCGTGGACTTTCACGCCAGCGATTGCCGCAGTTTTGGCAGGTGATTGTGAGTTCCGAAACGGCATGGCTGTGTTCAGCTAAATCATAGCGAGATGCGCAAGTGGGGCAGCTGACGATCATGTGCAAAAGAATCCGAATTATCGTTGTAAGCCTAACAGCCTTTACGGTTAATGGACGGTTAAGGCCCTTGCGGCAAAAGCGTGTTCAATTGGGGAGTGGATTTTGATCGAGCTGCGAAATGTGGCCTGCGCTATGGTGATGGACCGGAAATTCTGAAGAATGTAAACTTCAGAATGGAGCAAGGTGATTTTAGGTTTTTGACTGGTCCTTCAGGGGCTGGCAAATCCTCGCTGTTGCGCATGTTGTTTATGGCATTGAAGCCAAGTCGTGGGTCAGTTTCGCTTTTCGATCAGGACGCGTCTCAATTTCAAAACGAGACTTGCCAAATATGCGCCGCCGCATTGGTGTGGTGTTCCAAGATTTTAGGTTGCTCGACCATCTCACAACATTTGACAATGTGGCCTTGCCTTTGCGAGTTGCTGGCCAGCGCCTTGAAGACTATCGTCAAGATGTGTTGGATTTACTGGATTGGGTGGGACTGAAAGACCAAGCCTTTTCCTATCCAGAAGTGTTATCAGGTGGCGAAAAACAACGTGCCGCAATTGCTCGGGCCGTGATTTCAAACCTGAAATTCTGCTGGCTGATGAACCAACAGGAAATGTTGATCCTGTTTTAGCCAAGCGCTTGCTGCATTTATTTCTTGAACTTAATCGCTTGGGAACCACGGTGTTTTTGGCAACGCACGACGAAGCTTTGATCAAGCAGTCACGAAAACCAACCTTGCGGCTTGAAGCTGGCGAATTGAGAGCGGCATGATGGAAAAGCCAGGACCATTATTCCGCCAGAAGCGGCTCTCTTCGCAATCTCATCGTCACCATGGCTGTGATGAGCTATCTGGCCTGCCTAGCTATCGGTGCACTTATTCTGATCAATCGCGCTGTTGATAGTTGGACGCGGGGCTTATCACAAGAAGTGACAATTCAAATTCGTGAAATCCAAAATCTTGAAATTGATTCAGAAGTGATAAAGGCAGTAATTTTTTTACAAACGACACAAGGCGTTAAAACTGTTGAAGCTTTGGACCGTGAAGCAGGGATCAACTGCTTGAACTTGGTTGGGTTCTGAAAACTTGAGCGACCTTCCGATTCCACGCCTCATTCGTCTGACGATAGACGAACAGAGACCACCTGATTTTGCTGCTTTGGAACGGCACTCAAAACAAACATTAAAGGAGCCAGCCTTGATACCCATCAACGGTGGCAAGCAGAGCTCACCCGCATGGCTGGATCATTGACTTTGCTATCCTGGGCTATACTTACGCTAATCAGTGCGGCGGCAATTGCAATGGTGGTTTTTGCAGCGCGATCAGTTTTAGAAGCTAATCGTGAAGTGGTTGAGGTGTTGCACTTGGTGGGTGCCAAAGACGGTTATATTGCGCGCCAGATTGATAAACGTTTTATGATCAGCGGTCTTTCTGCCGGTTTGATTGGCGTGGCACTTGCAATCATCACTTTTACTGTGCTCGGGTTTTCGGGAAGCATTGAGGGCAATGCAGTTGCTGCAGCAAGCTACAATCTCATTTTTGCTTCCGTTGGAAGCCTGTGGACTTATGGTCTTCTTTTATTGGTGCCCATTGCAGCAACGCTGATTGCATTGCTCAGCGCTAGATTGACTTTAATGCGTATGTTAAAAACCACGGCATGATTGGTCTGCGCTCACTTTTGTTCAATATTTATTCTATCTCAACCTCATTGTGCGTTTGGTTTTTGGCGCATGGTATTTGCTGCCCTTTGTGCCGCGTATTTGGGCCATCCGCGCTTTACAGCGCTGGGCGCGTTCGTCGATTTGGATGCTCGATGTGATTTGTAATATCAAGATGGAAGTGCGCGGGCTTGAGCATATTCTGTTGGCGCGGTGATGATTGCCGGTAAGCATCAAAGCTTCTGGGAGACCTTTGCCTACTGCCTTTGGTTGATGACCCGTGTTTTGTTTGAAAAAACAACTTACGCTCATTCCCTTCTTTGGCTGGTTCTGCATCAAGTTTAAAATGATCGCTGTCGATCGCAGTGCCGCAAGTTCCGCCATTCGCGATATGATGGCGCAAGCCAAGCGCGAGGTGGTACGCCCGCGCCAAATTATATAATGCCGGAAGGTACGAGGCGCGGTGTTGATGATCCACCTGATTATAAGCCCGGAGCTGCGGCTCTTTATAACCAGCTTAATGTGCCTTGTGTGCCCTTCGGTTTGAATGCTGGATTGTTTTGGCCAAGGCGAAATTTTGCGTAAGCCGGGCACGATTATTGTCGAATTTTGTGAGGCTATTCCGGCAGGACTGCGGCGGCGCGAATTTCAAGCGCGGTTGCAAAAGGCTATAGAAAGTAGTACACAGAAATTAGTGGCTGAGGGCCGTAAATAGTTCTTGACCTGTTCCAATTATCGTTCTATCAACGTTTCCCATGAACATACATGGTACAGCTTTGGCACTCGAAACCGTTGGGATCACCGATATGGCAAATCGTTTTTACTATTGGCAGGGCCAATCAGGCCGCAAATATATTCATTCGGTTTATGAGCTTGAGAATTGCCCACCGCTGCCGGGTGCAGTTTATGTGGCTGTAAAGCGCACTGGCAATTTGCGCATTGCTGTTGCGGTTGGCCGCTTCCAAGCCTTTTGGGACCAAACTATGGGCGAGGATGATGTTGCCAAGTTAGAGCGTTTGGGTGCTGATGAAGTGCATGTGCATTTGTTAGCACGCTCGCCTGAATTGGCCGAAGCTGTACGCTTGGATTTGGCGCGGGCCATGGGTGAAGTGAATGTTGATCCTGGTTTGCAAGAATTTGCGCCTGTTTGGGCTTTTGCTGCTTAGTTTCGAGGATTTAAACGCTCTAGTATTTGTTGAGCGTTTTCCCATATAAGCCTTTTCATGGCTTATACATTTCGCAAAATGAACGGGTTAGGAAATGATTTTGTTGTGCTTGATGCGCGACAGAAACCCATTCGCATTTCAGAAGATCAAGCTCGCGCTATTTCTAATCGCAAGACGGGCGTGGGTTGTGATCAGCTCATTGTTTTGGAAAAATCTTCAGTTGCGGATGTTCGAATGCGCATTTGGAATGCTGAAGGTGGTGAAGTACCGTCCTGCGGAAATGCTTCACGCTGTATTGCTGATATCCTGTTTAACGAGACAGGTGCAGACACAGCCACCATCGACACCAAAGGTGGATTTTTGATTGCAACGAAGGCTGGCGATAAGTTGGTGACGATTGATCAAGGTGTTCCCAAATTGGCTGGAAAGACATTCCACTCTCCGAAGCATTCGCTGATACGCGCCATATCGAGCTGCAGTATGGCCCGATTGATGCGCCGCTGATTCACTCGCCATCTGTCGTCAATGTTGGCAATCCACATTGCATTTTCTGGGTTGATGATTTGGATGTGGTTGACCTATCGCGGGCTGGTCCTATGCTGGAAAATCATCCGCTTTTTCCTGAACGCGCCAATATTTCCTTTGCCAAGGTGGTAGCACGGGATCACATTATTCTTAAAGTTTGGGAACGTGGTACGGGTCTTACGCAAGCCTGTGGCACGGCAGCTTGTGCGACCATGGCCGCTGGCTCCGCATTAAAATTATTGATGCCGCTTGGCCGTATTACACTGCCGGGTGGTGATCTCTTTATGAGTGTTCGTGAACATGATGGCCACGTGTTAATGACGGGGCCTGCCGCCTATGACTTTGAAGGTGTGTTGCCAGAGGGCTTGCTCGCGTGACGGAACTGCAAACTTTTGGCTGTAGGCTCAATACATTCGAGTCTGAAATCATGCGCGGCCACGCTGAAAAAGCGGTCTCAACAATGCAATTATCTTCAACACGTGCGCTGTGACGGCAGAGGCTACGCGCCAAGCCCGGCAAGCCATTCGTAAAGCCCACAAAGAAAAACCAGACGCCCAAATCATCGTTACAGGATGTGCCGCTCAAACTGATCCAGAGATGTTTGCCGCCATGCCGGAAGTGTCACGTATTTTGGGCAATGAAGAGAAGTTGCAAGCGTCTTCATGGCTGGTGGGTTCCAATCGACCGCGGGTTGATGTGTGCGATATTATGACCGTGCGCGAAACCAGGCCCCCGATGATTGACCGCATGGCGGAGCGACACGGCTTTTGTTCAAGTGCAGAATGGTTGTGATCATCGATGTACATTTTGCATCATTCCTTTTGGGCGCGGCAATTCGCGTTCGGTGCCGATTACTGATGCCGTCGAGCAAATCCGTAGGCTGGTGGCCATGGGCCATGCTGAGGTGGTCTTGTCGGGTGTCGATCTCACCTCATGGGGGGCGGATTTAGAAGGTGCACCAAAGCTTGGAAAATTGCTCAGTGCCATTCTTAAGAATGTGCCTGATCTCAAGCGCTTGCGCCTGTCTTCGATTGATTCAATTGAAATAGATGATGAGATGGTTGAGGTGATAACGGGCGATGTGCGCGTGATGCCCCATCTTCATCTATCACTTCAATCCGGTGATAATATGATTCTGAAACGCATGAAGCGCAGACATTCACGTGAGCACACAATTGAATTCTGCAACACTCTACGCGCCAAACGCCGTGACATGGTTTTTGGTGCTGACATTATCGCAGGCTTCCCCACTGAAACTGACGCGATGTTGAAAACTCAATGAAGATTGTTGATGAGTGCGGTCTCACGTTCCTGCATGTGTTTCCATACTCACAACGCCCCGGCACTCCGGCGGCCAAAATGCCTGTCGTAGAACACAGTGTCATCAAGCGCCGCGCCGCGATGTTGCGCGCTAAGGGCGAAGTTCAACTCTCACAATTCTTAGGCCGTGAAATTGGAGCAATGCGCCAAGTGTTGGTTGAAACGACAGTACAGGCCGCACTGAACATTTTGCTTTGGCTAAATTTGAAACGGCAATGGTACCAGGCGCATTGGTGCAGATGCGGGTTTCATCCGCGACACAATTTCATCTGAATATGGGACTGTAATGGCCGGATTTTTCAAAAAACTTTTCAATCGGATTGTTGGGAAGACTGAGGAGCCCGTTGAGGTTTCGCAAGCTGCTCTGCCTGCACCTGTTGAAGAAGTGGTGGTTGAGAAGGTAAACCTGCATCTAAAGTAAAATCGAAACCGACCCCCCCACCCGCCACCCCCACGAAGGTGCGGGCACCGCCTAAACCGAAGGCGGATGTTGCAAAGGTTAAAAAGACCAAGGCCGAAACTGCTAAGGCCGCAAAAAAATCGCCCCAGTCGAAACCAACCAAATCTTCAAAACCCGTCATCCCTGCGAAGGCAGGGATCCAGCTTCCAACCGAGGCGGATGATCCAAAGATGGATCCCCGCCTTCGCGGGAATGACGGTTTAGAGGGCGGCGGCAGTGGCGTTATTTTGGCTGAAGTTTCGGCAAGCCCCGTACCCGTGGTTGAGGAAACGCCCCAACGCGGCGGCTGGTTCTCTCGCCTTAAGGAAGGGCTTTCAAATCCTCTAAATCCATAACAGGTTCCATCACAGGCAATTTTCACGAAGCGAAAGCTGGATCGTGAAACATTGCAGGAGCTTGAGGACACGCTCATCCAAGCTGATCTCGGCATTGCCGTTTCGGAGCGCATTATTCGCTGCGGTGTCGCATGGTCGCTACGACAAAGAAGTTGATCCTGAAGACGTGAAACGCATTTTGGCAGAAGAAGTAGCTAAGGTTTTAAAACCTGTTGAAGTGCCGTTTAACTTCGGGTCTGAAAAACCATATGTCATTCTTGTCGTTGGCGTGAATGGTGCCGGTAAAACCACCACCATTGGCAAGCTTGGTTCCATTGCTGCTGGCGAAGGTTTCAAAGTGATGTTTGCTGCTTGCGATACATTCCGTGCTGCGGCTGTTGAACAACTCACCATCTGGGGCAAGCGCATTGGAGCAGAAACAAAGTCGGCACCGATTGGCGCAGATGCTGCAGGCCTCGCATTTGATGCGCTTAAAGAAGCGCAAAGCAACGGCACGGACATTCTCTTTATCGATACAGCAGGCCGCCTACAGAACAAAACCTATCTTATGATGAGCTTGATAAGGTGGTGCGGGTGATCAAGAAAATGGATCACGCAGCACCGCATGCTGTTTTGTTAGTGCTTGATGCCACCACAGGACAAAATGCTTTGCGCAGGCAGAAATCTTTACAAAAGTTGCAGGTGTTACAGGTCTCATCATGACCAAGCTTGATGGCACGGCGCGTGGTGGTATTTTGGTGGCCATCGCCGAAAAATTCAAATTGCCGATTCATGCGATTGGTGTAGGAGAGAGTATCGATGATTTGCAGCCTTTCGATGCGGAGAATTTCGCCAAGGCTATTGCGGGATAGAAACATAATGGAACGTCAAGAGCTCAGCCAAGGCAATAAATTTTGATTGACCTATTTCCACTTGCCGCATTTTTTGCCACCAATTGGTTTTATCAAGGATCGAACCAAGATAAATTTCTGTGGGCCACAGGCGCATTGATGGCTGCCACTTT
>JAPJYX010000170.1:0-12272 GCA_030503985.1 Himalopsyche tibetana
GATGGGAGTTGCGAGTTGGGAGTTGCGAGTTGGAGTTGGGAGATGGGAGTTGCGAGACTAAAGAATAATGTTCACTATTCACTATTCACTGTTCACTATTCACTGATCCCTTTCCCCTTTCCCCTTTCCCCTTTCCCCTTTCAGCCTAAAGCCTAAAGCCTAACTAATTAGCCTTTGTTGTTCTTCTTCTTCCTCTTCTTCTGGTTCACCAGCCCAGCCGGTGGGATCTATTTCCTCCTCATCCTCTTTGATGCGACGGATGGGTAGATTGGCGATGAGAGATGTCGCGCGCTGATTGCTTTCGAGGGTGAAATCTAATCCTTGAGCATCAAGTTCGACGTAGCGAGAGACAACTTCGAGAATTTCTTGCCGCATCATTTCGACCATTTGGGGGCTAAGATCGGATCTATCGTGGGCAATCACTAATTGTAAACGCCGTTTCACTTGCTCTCTACTGGGGATGATGTCAACGCGGGGAAATAACATGTCCAGGAATTCATTAATCATATTCATTATTGCGGTCGGTAGACGGGGTTTAGCACCTGAATGATAGAATCGTTGATGGGTAAAGAATAGTGACAATAATTACTGACAAGTTTCCCAACCCAATCCCTAGTCATAAGCTGCCCTTAGATTTAAATCACATATTAGCTTTTTTGATAGAGGTGTGGCGCGATTCGGTGTGGGAAGATGTTAATTAAATGAATAATAGCTGATGGCGATTATTCACCTAATTTTTGTCAGAGATTAGGTTTGATAGCTTTAGAGCCATTAAAACAGTGGCGATCGATTCTGGAGTTAGCAAATTAATCCTTGCTGATGCTGAGTATATTGTAGTTATCTTACTTTTTACTAAACATTTTGCGAAACCGTGTAAATAAAGTATCACGACTGACTGACAAGTCCATATAAGGAATGGTTTCACCGCATACCCGATGAGCGATATTATCATAAGCTTGCGCGGCGCGGGAGTTAGAATTAGCCTCTAGAACTAATGGTTCGCCCCGATTGGTGGAAGTGATCACTTGTTCATCTTCAGGTACAACCCCAATTAATGGTACGGCTAGAATTTCGCAGACATCTTCTACTGACATCATTTCGCCAGCTTTAACCATGGTGGGACGTAAACGATTGACAATTAGTCTAGCAGGGCTAATATTACTAGCTTCTAATAAACCGATCACTCGATCGGCATCGCGCACGGAAGAAATCTCTGGAGTCGTTACTATCAGTGCTTCTTTGGCTGCGGCGATCGCATTTTTAAAGCCCATTTCAATCCCTGCTGGACTATCAATTAAGACATAATCAAACTGGGGTGCGAGTTCGCCAATCATCCATTTCATGTGATTGGGAGTGATCATTTCCGCCTTGCGATTTTGGGTGGCGGGTAATAGTACTAATCCCGGTTGGCGTTTATCTCTAACTAAGGCTTGTTCGAGCCGACATTCGCCTGCTAAAACTTCTACGGCTGTGTAGACAACGCGATTTTCTAATCCTAATAGTAAATCGAGATTTCGCAAGCCAAAGTCACCATCGACAAGGGCGACTCGATGCCCCATTTTCGCAAGAGTCATCCCCAAGTTTGCAGTCACCGTGGTTTTACCTACTCCACCTTTACCGGAAGTAATTACAATAATGCGCGTCATGAATTATTAGTTATAAAAGTCTGATTACTGAGAACGATCGAATCTATAAGTATTTAGTGGTATAAATCTAAGTATTTTAGATGGGAGTTGGGAGTTGGGAGTTGGGAGTTGGGAGATGGGAGTTGGAGGTTTAATTTGGTTATTTACCAAACATTTATTCAGATCTTAGTGGTGCAGGGAGGGCTAATTCGCGCAGGTAGGGGGTGGTTTTCATATCTATTGCTCTAGCAATCCTAATTCCATCAGGGGTAACATAGGCAATTTCTGGCTCAAATTGTGGGGGTGGGGTTTCAGGGGCGCGGGCGACTCGATCGGCAATCCGGAGTTGAGTTGGCTCCATCTGTAGTGCCATAATCAGACATTGCGGGTTATTCGGATAACCGGCATGGGCAATCCCCCGTAATCTCCCCCACACAATAATATCCCCTGCTGCAAAAATTTCACCGCCGGGATTCACATCACCCATAATAATTACATTACCTTGATGGCGGATATCCATGCCCGATCTAACTGTCATTTGGAGGTAAATTGGTTCCACCAGAATCGGTGTCGAGTCTTCCGTGGAGAGGGGAACTAATGGCGTGATGATGGTAGGTTGCTGAGTGACTGAATAACCTGCTGTCGCCGCAGCTACTGCAGTTTGTCGCCGACTGGTGGCGACGAGTTGGAGTTGTAGAGCGGCTTCTGTTAGAGCATCATTAATACCCTGTAGTTGTCTCGCGTCCAATAATCGATCGTTAGCAATCAAATGTACGATCGCCAGTGGTTGCCAAAATCGCTTACCAGCTTGAAGTCGTTGTTGGAGTTGCTCCCACAAGTCATTCCAACTAGCAGAAGCTGGAGTCTCGGCTTCTGTTGGTAGGATCAATTTCACAACCCCATCTTCATTTTTGAGTCGAATTTGTAATTTGGGTTGCTGATCTGGAGTTGCTGGAATTAAATCTGTTGTCTCCGACGCACTAGCAGGCAAGGTGGATGAAGAATCAAGGTTCATGAACTACGTAAGTGATAATTGATCATGACAAAGGCATTTCCATCTTACCTGCAAACGGATATTTCGCTGAAAAGTTAATCATGTATTTATAAATATATATTAAGTCATAATATTATTTAGAAGGTTTAATGGAGCGAATCAAAATTCAATTATGTCTAACTTAAAACTAGGAACTCTCGGTGTAATATTTTTTATGTCTGGATTTGGATTCAGTCAAGCTCTACCAGTATCAGCGCTGCAGTCTCGATCTCCAGTAATTAAGCAGTCGATCGATTTAATTGTTTCCAACACAGACATTCGTATTATTGCGATCGCTAAAAAATGTACGATTAAGCGCTATCGTCGCCCTCATTAACAGTCAGTAGATCGTCTGTGATTAGCTCCTCGATTATCCCCCAATTTCCAATTTACAATCATACGTTTATAAATATATGATGATATTCAGTCACACCCTTTGGCAGGCGCTCCCCAAAATCAGTATGATTCGGATTCGGGCAGTCGCCAGTAACGTTTTTCGCGAAGTAGTACGCGATCGAATTTTGTTCGTAATTGGCTTCTATGGGGTACTAATGTTGGGAGCTTGGCGTATATTACCAGAACTTGCTGGTCCCGTCCAGGAGAAAATTATGCTCGACTTTGGTACGGCTAGTTCTAGTTTACTAGGAGTGGCGATCGCCATTTTTGTCGGTACGAATTTAATCAACAAGGAAATCGAAAAGCGGACTGTATTCGTCATTGTAACTAAGCCAGTCAGTAGTTTAGAATTTATCCTCGGCAAACACTTAGGTTTATCTGCGGTATTGGCAGTTTTGGTGGCGGGGATGACAGCAATTTATTTATCGATTCTCAGCCTTGCACATATTAGTTATGAATTATTCCCCCTATTGCTAACGGCATTCTTCCTATTTGTGGAACTATGTTTGATTACGGCAGCGGCATTATTCTTCAGTGTATTCACTAGTTCGATTTTAGCGATTTTACTCACTGCTTCACTATATCTAGTCGGACATTTAAGTGAAGGCACGATCAAGTTAGCTGGGAGCGCCAAAAACCCCAGCTTTCAACAACTGACTGACAATCTCTATCTAGTTCTACCAGATTTATCCCGACTCGATCTCAAAAATGACGCTGTTTATGGCTTGATTCCTCAAGCAGATACCCTGTTTCTGAATTTTGGCTATGCTGTAATTTATACTGCCGTGTTATTGATGATGACGACAGTTATTTTTTCGCGCAGACAGTTTTGAAGAGATGGGAGATGGGAGATGGGAGAGAATACATCTCTCGTAGGGTGCGTTACTGCGGAGCACGAGCGCACCATTTTTCGAGGCGAACGCTAATCTACTAATTTTTTAAAGCGTTTCTTGCCTACTTGCAGTACCTTGCCGGTGAGAGCAGCAGCGTCATCATAGGAGAGTTCGATATCGTCAATTGGTTGTCCATCGAGTTTAACAGCATTACCTTGAATCTGGCGTTTGGCATCGTTGCTACCGGAACATAAACCGCTAGCCGCGAGGATTTGGAACATTTTTGCAGGAAAATTGACAGCAGTTAGCGAGAATTCGGGGATGCTGTCACCCCCAGCATTTTGCCCAGGTTTGGTAATTAGGGCGATCGAGTCGGCTTGAGCGATCGTTGCTGAAGCGGTACCATGGTACTGAGAAACTACTGTCAAGGCGAGTAGTTTCTGGGCATCTCTGGGGTTCTCTGGCAGCTCGGCGAGTGAAAGGTCAGTTAGGAGCGTAAAGTAATCTTTGATGATGTTGTCGGGCGTTTTCTCTAGCTTAGAGTACATGCTGAGGGCATCTTCCCCCAAGCCGACATAGTTATTTAAGGACTTGGACATTTTCTGGACTCCATCGGTACCCAATAGAATTGGCATCAATAAGCCAAATTGAGGGGTTTGTCCAAAATGACGTTGCAAATCTCGCCCAACAACGAGATTAAATTTTTGATCGGTACCGCCGATTTCTACGTCAGCATTGACAGCCACCGAATCGTAACCCTGCATCAAGGGGTAGAGAAATTCATGGAGAAAGATCGGTGTTTCTTGGGTATAACGAGTCGCAAATCCTTCCTTGGCTAGCATCTGGCTGACTGTCATCGTCGAAAGTAGTTCGAGGGTTTGTCCTAAGTCTAATTTGGACAACCATTGGGAATTGTAGCGGACTTCCAACCGTCCTGGTGTATCAAAATCCAGGATCGGCCGCACCCGATCGAGATAAGATTGAGCATTAGCCGTAACTTGTTCGGGTGTAAGCTGTTTGCGGACTTCTGATTTACCAGTCGGATCCCCAATTCGCGCGGTAAAATCACCAATAATCAGAACAGCCGTATGTCCAGCATCTTGAAAAGCTCTGAGCTTCCGTAATGGGATACTATGACCGAGATGGATATCTACTCCAGTCGGATCGATACCCATCTTAACTCGTAGGGGTCGATCTGTTTGCGCTAGCAAAGCCGCCAGATTTTCACCAGCATCGGTAGAATTTGGCTGATGGGGGAAAATCTCCGTCATCCCCCGAAATAACCAATCTAATCGATCGGATGCTGGCACAGATACACTAACAGTCATAATCAAAATCGAACCGGATCTCGAAACAGTTGCAAGTTTAAGCTTAATATAGTTACTACATCAATTGAAATATTTTTTAGTGGTGAGTTCATCTTTCGATCGACCCATTCGCCTGAAAAGGCGATCGCTAGTCTATAATCACATTGAAACGATTCCACACAGATAAGAGACGAATTAATTTCTTTTTCCCTTTCCCCTTTCCCCTAAAGCTATCAAGCCTAACCCCTACCCCTAGCCCCTAACCCCTAACCAAGTGTCATCTAGAGCTTTAAACAAAAAGAACCCCAAACCGATGAGACAAAAACCCGAACGTGGTTTCTTCGGTGGTGTCAGTCAAATTGCGGGTGGTACCATTTTGGGTGTCACAATGTTATCTAGTTCGGTAATTGCTGGTGGCTTAGTAGGGTTAGCAATTAGCTTCCGCAATTTACCAGATGTGCGGGTATTACGCAGCTATGCACCGACGGAAACTACTTATATCTATGATGTCAAGGGGATCCAACTGGCGAGTTTGCATGATGAAGCCAATCGAGAAGTCGTACCACTCGATCGAATTTCGCCGAATCTGAAACGCTCTTTGCTAGCGATCGAGGATAGTCATTTCTATTATCACTCAGGTGTGGATCTTACTGGTGTGGGACGGGCACTAAGTGCGAACTTTAGAAAAGGTGGTGTCAGCGAAGGTGGTTCGACACTGACGATGCAGTTGATCAAGAACCTATTTCTATCCCAAAAACGTCAATTTAGTCGGAAGTTAGCTGAAGCAGTATTATCAGTTCGACTCGAACAGATTTTTCGCAAAGATGAAATTTTGGAAATGTATCTCAATCAAGTTTATTGGGGTCATAATAATTACGGCGTAGAAACTGCTTCCCAAAGTTATTTTAATAAACATGCCTCTGAGCTTAATTTAGCAGAAGGGGCGATGATGGCGGGGGCAATTGCTGCACCAGAAAAATATAGTCCATTTATTAATTTCAAAGTTTCCAAGAAACGCCAAGAGCAAGTCTTGAAAAGACTACTAGAGCTAAATTGGATCACCGCCGCCGAAGAAAAAAACGCTAGAGAACATCAAATCAAACTCGGTAAGATTAAAACTTGGCAAAGTAGTAAACTGCCCTACGTAACCGATACCGCGATCGAAGAACTCAATCAACGTTTTGGCAGAGAAACCGTCCGCAAAGGTGGAATGCGGATTCAAACCACGATCGATTATAACTTCCAAATGACCGCCCAAAAAGTTGTCCAAAACGCTTACGAGCGAATGGGCAATAAGAAATACCAAATTAGTTTAGTCGCGATCGATCCGCGTACTCATTTTATCAAAGCAATGGTCGGTGGTGTTGATTACAAAAAGAGTAATTTTAACCGCGCCATGTACGCCAACCGTCAACCCGGTTCTTCCTTCAAGCCCTTCGTCTACTACACCGCTTTCGCCACCGGAAAATTCACCCCAGACTCAACCGTATATGATACCCCCGTGCGCTATCGCGATGGTAGCGGCTACTATTCCCCGCGTAACTACGGTGGCGGCTACTCTGGACCCATGAGCATTCGTGGTGCCTTAATGGTATCAGCCAACGTCCCCGCCGTCAAAATGGGTAAAGAAGTTGGCTTGGATAAAGTGATCGCCACCTGTCGGACACTCGGGATTAAAAGTCCGATCGAACCCGTTGTATCCTTACCATTAGGCGCAGTCGGTGTAACTCCGGTAGAAATGGCTGGCGCATTTGCGACATTTGCCAGTAATGGTTGGCAATCAGAGACTACCAGTATCCTCCGCGTCACAGATAGCGACGGCAATGTCTTACTAGACAATACACCTCAACGTCAACTAGTACTCAACCCCTGGGCGACAGCACAAATCAACAGTGCGCTCCAATCAGTCGTTAGTGGTGGTACTGGTAAAGAAGCCGCCCTGGGTCGTCCAGTGGCCGGAAAAACCGGAACCACCTCCTCCGAACGGGATGTCTGGTTTGTGGGCTACGTGCCCCAGCTAGCCGCCTCTGTGTGGATTGGCAAGGATGACTATACCCCCCTCGGACAAGGCGTAACTGGTGGTACCTACGCCGCACCAATTTGGCGGAGTTTTATGAATGAAGCTCTCCAAAATGTACCCGTCGAATCCTTTCTTCTTCCAGCCAAGTTTAAACGCCCAGGTAATTGATAATTGATAATTGATAATTATCAATTATCAATTATTTATCAATATCTAACTTCATCCGATCGAGAGCTTGATTCATTTGCTCGAACATCTGGATGGGAGTGACTCCAAATTGACTCATCTGGGTATTCATTTGCTCGACGGTCATTTTGGCCATGAAGTCGTCAGATAATTCAAAGCGCTTCATAAAAATTCTGTAGCGATCGAGTAGTGTTTCCATCCGCTCGATAAACACTACCTTCCCATCCCGGTCAAATTTACCATACTTACTGCCCAACTGCGTCAGTTGTTGATAATCTTCAAACAACTGCTTGGCTTCCTGTTGGATGATATCAGAATCAAAAAATCCCATGACAGATAATTATAGTAATAAGGTTTAAACTTGAGAAGGTATGGCGATCGATGCTCATGCCTTTATTTTAAGTCAGTCTCGAACCACTGAGAACTGCGGTTTCCCGTATTTGAGGATCGGTAATGTTCGACAGCACCACACCTAAAAATCGTCAAGTAGCTATCATTTTAGCGTTTGCTGGAATCATTATTCCTGCTGCTGGATTTCATAAATTTTATCTGGGACAACCCTTTTGGGGTATAGTTTATCTATTACTATCTTGGACTCCTATTGCCCATATTGCTTCGGCGATCGATGCTGTCTGGTATCTAACTCAAGATAGTGCCTACTTTGACACTAATTTTAACTCAATCGATCGAGTGACAACACAGTCAATTTCCCACGCGCCAATGACTAGCGTCGCTCAATCAATCCGCGAGCTGGATAAACTCCGCGAAGATGGCTTAATCTCAGAATATGAGTTCGAGCAAAAACGCCGTCAATGGTTGGATAGGGTTTAGTGGATAGTGAATAGTGGATGGTGAATAGTGAATAGTGAATGGTGAATGGTGGATACACGCAATCTCGAGATTTGAGTACTATTCATTTTTAAGAACCATCGATTTTTCCCCTTCCCCTTTCCCCTTTCCCCTTCCCCCCTTTCCCTTCCCCCTAAAGCTATCAAGCTATCAAGCCTAAAATAAAACCATTGGAACACGATCCTACCCGTACCGTTCAATTTTTCTTTAAAATGTCCTTACGATCGCGTATTATTGAAGACCCTTATTATCGCTTTAAATCAGCCTTTGAGATTGCGGTGGCTGCTGATTTAGGTGTCCAAATTGATGTCAATCAGGCTGGTGTTGATGATTGGTTGCGCTTACCAGGCATTTCAATCCATCAAGCGCGTCAATTAGTCAATCTGAGTCAAGCTGGAGTAGCTTTTTATTCGATCTCGGATCTTGCAGCAGCACTAAATATCCCGCTCCAGCGATTGCAATGGTTAGCGCCGATCTTAAGTTTTCAGTATTATGACACAACCCTAGCCCTCCCCTCTGTCTCGATCAATCGATCGACTGTCGCCCAATTAATCCAAATCCCCCAAATCTCGCCAGCGTTAGCCGCAGAAATCGTCAGCCAACGCGAACAAAATGGCAATTTTACAGACTTAGTTAATTTCCAACACCGACTAGGATTATCCGGCGAGTTAATTGGCGCACTGATGCATTATTTCCAGTTTTAGATTTTCGACTAACGGCTGAGAGCAGGGTGGGGGTTTAATTCCCCATCCTAATAACCCAATTATCAATTATTAATTATTAATTAATCCTCTGCCATCATTAGTTCAACAAAGTTGGTATAGACTTCACCCTTGATAAAATTGGGATGTTCGAGAATGCGTTGATGAAAATCGATCGTGGTGGGTACACCAGTAATAGCATACTCCCTTAGAGCGCGACGCATACGGCGAATTGCCATATCTCGATCGACTCCCCAGACGATTAATTTGCCAATTAGAGAGTCGTAAAAGGGGGGGATCTCGTAATCAGTATACACATGGGAATCAATCCGCACTCCTGGACCACCTGGAGCCAGATAACCAGTGATTTTGCCAGGGGATGGACGGAAATTATATTTGGGATCTTCGGCATTGACGCGACACTCGATCGAGTGACCTTTTAATACTACCTGTTCCTGGGTGAAAGAGAGTTTTTCGCCTTGAGCGACGCGGATTTGCTCGGAGATTAAATCCAATCCAGTAATCATCTCAGTGACGGGATGTTCGACTTGAATCCGGGTATTCATTTCCATAAAGTAGAAATCCCCATGCTTATCGAGCAGGAATTCTACCGTACCAACACCAGCATAATCGATCGACTTGGCTGCTGCGATCGCCGCCGCACCCATTTTTTGACGTAATTCTGGAGTCAAAGCTGGACTAGGAGCTTCTTCCAATAACTTCTGGTGACGGCGTTGAATCGAGCAATCCCGTTCGCCTAAATAGACAACATTCCCATAATTATCCGCCAAAATCTGAAACTCAATATGGCGGGGACATTCGATGAATTTTTCCACATATACCCCACCATTGCCAAAAGCAGCTTCCGCCTCACCCTGAGCGGCGTGATATAACCGCACCAAATCCGCCTCCTCATGTACTAACCGCATCCCGCGCCCACCGCCACCAGCCGTAGCTTTGAGCATCACTGGATAACCGATTTCACCCGCGACTTTTAGTGCTTCTTCCGCATCCGCGAGTAGCCCATCACTCCCTGGTACCGTCGGTACCCCCACTCGTTTCATCGTCTCCTTCGCCGTAGACTTATCCCCCATCGCCCGCATTGCGGCTGGAGAGGGGCCGATAAAAGTAAGATGATGATCGGCACAGATTTCGGCAAATCGAGCGTTCTCAGCCAGAAATCCATAGCCTGGGTGAACCGCCGTCGCATTCCGCGTCAATGCTGCTGATATAATATTCGGAATATTGAGATAGCTCTTACTACCGATCGGTTCGCCGATACATACAGCCTCATCAGCTAATTGTACATGTAGAGCTTTACGATCGATCGTCGAATGCACGGCGACTGTTCCAATCCCCATCTCGCCACAAGTACGAATGATTCTCAGCGCGATTTCGCCCCGATTGGCAATTAAGATTTTAGCAAATGACATTACGATTAAGGGTTCCTAAACTTACGAGATGGGGAATGTTCGACAGGCTTGGCTTTATTTTACCTCGCGATCGCCGAATCGCCGCAATATCCCTATACCGTCCACCTAAAAAATTGCTCAATTCTCAATTCTCAATTGCTTTTTTCTCGTCTTGGCTTGGGATAATAAAGATTTGGCGAAAGAGACCGCTTCTTGGGCTGATTGTCCGCCAGCGATTTGGGCGATTTCGTCGCGGCGTTGCTGCTGGGAATGTAATTCTTCAATCCGGACGATCGTGCGTTCAGTTGTGATGCTACCATTAGCTGTATCATCTTGAGAGATTGTTTCCTTGGCAACTCGAAAATGTCGATCGGCCATAGCCGCAATTAACGGTTGATGGGTAACACAGAGCACTTGCTGGGATTGACTGAGGTGGTGGAGTTTACCCGCAATTGCTTGGGCGACTTTGCCAGATACGCCAGCATCGATTTCGTCGAAGATTAAGGTACCTGCGCCGCCATTATTCGAGAAGCAGGCTTTGAGCGCGAGCAAAAATCGGCTCATTTCGCCACCGGAAGCAGTGGCGGCTAAGGATTGCAAGGGTTCGCCAGGATTGGGGCTAAAGTGGAAGGCGATACTATCTGCGCCGAGAGATGTGGGGGTTTGGGGCGTGATTTGGACTTGAAATTGAACTTTGTCCATCGCTAGGGGTTTGAGTTCGCCGATGAGGTGGCGTTCGAGATCTGTCGCGGCTTGGTGGCGGAGGGTGGTTAATTTTTGACAGGATTGAGCGAGTTTGGTGTGGAGATCCTGGGCTTGTTGTTCTAGCTCCCAGAGGGATGCTCCTGCCCCTGTAAGCTGATTTAATTCGGTTTGGATAGAAAGCTCGAGATCGATCGCGTTTGTCAGGCTGGGGCCATATTTGCGGCAAATCAGCTTGAGGGTGCGGATCCGGTCTTCAATTTCGACTAGTCGATCGGGATCGGCTTCGAGTGCGTCTCCATAATAGTTGATTTCGCGTCCAGCTTCGGTAATTTGGGCGAGAGCGAGGCTGACGAGATCGAGGGTGGATTGGAGGCTGGAGTCGATTTCTACCATGTCGATGAGGGTGGATTCGGCTTTACCTAAGAGGTCAGCGACGGCGACTGAGCCTGTATCATTCTGATAGAGGAGCTGATAAATGGCGTAACTCTGGTGTTGGAGATCGACGACGTGGCTCAGGCGTTGGCGTTCGGTTTCGAGATCGATGATTTCGGCGGGGGTAGTCAGGTTGGCTTCGGCGAGTTCTTTGGCTTGATATTCGAGCAAGTCCAGCCGTTGAAGTCGTTGTTGTTCGTTTTGGCGGCGATCGAGTAAGATGCGATCGATTTGTTGATATGCTGTATATACTGCGGCAATACTCTGCCGCTGTTGGATTAAGGTGTCTCCCCCATACAAATCAAGGAGTTCTCTTTGATGGGTAGTATTAGTCAGTTGCACAGTTTGCCCTTGAGCGGTAATCTCAATCAGCAGTTCCCGTAATTCTAGAGTAAGCTGACGATTGCAAATCGCCCCATTGACGCGCAGCCTCGACCTCAGACTACTTCCATTCAGACTCAATTCCCTAGTGCAAACTACGGTATCATCAGCTAAATCAAACTCGCGATCGATCAGCCATTCTCTCACTCGATCGGTCATACTGAAAGTACCATCGATCGTTGCTCTTTCCATCCCCGTCCGAATCATCCGGGTTGTCGCCTTACCACCTAATACTAGATCGATCGCATCTAGAATAATCGATTTCCCCGCCCCAGTTTCCCCGGTTAAGACATTTAAACCCGCTCCAAATTCTAGTTCTAGCTCATCAATGAGGGTAAAGTTTTGAATGTGGAGAGACAGTAGCATTAGGGGATAGGGGTTAGTGGATAGTG
>JAPJYX010000172.1:0-19623 GCA_030503985.1 Himalopsyche tibetana
ATTTATGATTTTTTCGGTGTGAACTCTGGCTTTGTTTAATAGTCCTATGTCGGTCGGATAAGTAATGTCGGCTGGTGCGCAGGTTGCATCTATGATTAATTTACCGTTATTGGGTGACTCATTTTTGGCGTCCGAATCCTTTTTTTTTTCGGTTTTAACTGGCGTGCTTTCTAGCATCTTTTTAACCATACGTTCGTTCACTTTATTAATTAGATTCAGACTAATCCGTTGCCTAAAGTGAACTAATAGAGATGAGTCAAATGGTAGTTCATTGCTGTAGCTTGATTGACCGATAAAGTATTGTAAATAGGGGTTTTCGCGGATCTGTTCTACTATTTCTCTATCACTAATTCCTAATTTTTCCTTAATAATTAATGCCCCTAATGCCATCCGAAATGATTTGGCCGGTGCCCCTTTTTGTGGGGAAGTTTTCAGCATATTCTGATTCAAATTCATCCCACGGGATTATTTGGGCCATTTTTACCCAACGGTTATCTGCTGACAACTTTCCACAGAAGGAAAGTTCAAAGTCAGATGGTGAGGAGGGAGCAAGCTCAGCTTTTTGGTACACGTTCTCCTGTTGTGATGCACGGGTTTCGATCTATTTTACCTGTTTATCTTGCACTTTTTTCTCGCTCGCGCCATCTAAACCCATGCCACGCAATATCTGATTGATTTTTCAGCAAGCCCTAGTTAGTGAGAATTAAGACGAGTCGATGAACAAGCAGTAATAAGCGGTGCAATGACCTCAATTGCCATGACTTTCACCCTTAAAAACTGTAAAAACTTCTCCTGAAAAAATACAGCATTTATCATGACGCACGTTGAGCCTCAATAACAGAAATAAGCGAGCGCGTGGAGACAATTTTTGTGATCTTGAAGCCAGATTTTTCTAAGAGCTGACGGTGTTGTGTTATTGTACGCTCCTGACTGCCGTGGATGACCATCATATTGAGATCAAGGTTCAGTTTTGCCCGTCGCAGTGGATCATCATCGAAAATGACTATTTCCGCCAGCAGCAACCGGGCCTGTGGTTTCATAGTTCGGTAAATAGTCTTATATATTTGAACCACTTTATCGTTAGGCCAGTTGTGAATCACATTTTTCAAGATATATGCATCGATATCTGTAGGAACCGATTGGAAGAAATCGCCAATCTGTAATTTAACCTGGGTACTCAGCGGATCATGCCGCCATTGTTCCTTCACTTCCTCGGTGAGAACAGCTGCCGTATCGAACAGAATGCCTTGCACGGAGGTATATTTTTGGACAATTTGTCTCAATAAATTCCCCTGTCCCCCACCAATATCAGCTAGGGTACGATAAATGGAAAAGTCATAATCCAAAGCCACGGTCTGATCTAGCAGAATACTCACAGATGTCATGGCGCGATTAAAAATGTCAGCAATCCCTGAATGTGTTTGTAGATACTCATAAAATGGCCTTTTGTAGGTATAGGCAAACGTATTCTCGCCAGTTTTGACCGTATGCAGTAGATTAGCCCAAGTCGTGTAAGTCTCCTCGTTGCATAAGATGACAATAGCCTGCATGGACTGGGGATGAGTGCTGACCAGAAACTCAGAAACTTTGGTTAAGGTGTACTTACCGACACTGTCCTGTCCAAAAATTCCCAGTTCGTGCAGGTAGAGCAAGACTCGATTTAACGGCTCTGCCTGAACATTGAGTTGATCGGCTAGGCTTTGAATATCCTTGGAACCATTGACTAGGCAATCTGCCACCTTTAATTTGGCTACTACATATAAGCACTGTGCCTCCTCATAGCCAGTGGACATATTAATCAAGCGTAAATTGGGTGGGGTCTGAGAATCTACAAATTTAATCAGCTTGTTAGCGATCCAAGTACTAAATTTAAACTCAAACCAGGAAGGCAGCTTAATTGAAGCAAAATTTCTCTTGGCTTTGTCGGAAATTAGTGTCGCCATTATGTATTCCTTTGCAGTTTACAAAAATTACGGTAAGTATGAAAGCTCGGTGTTTTCAGGCTGAGATGAAAGACAGCACAGAAAACTTTTTGGGCTAGGGGAATAATATCCCCCTTCTACCCAACCAATCCCCAGAGCATTAAGCGGTAAGGATAAGTGGAACACGTGGATACTCAATATGACTTTCTGATCTGTGGGACAGGTTCAGGGCAGTTCAGAAATACCCTCGGACACGGTCAATGAGGGCACGTAGGTTGTCGGGCAAAGCATTGCCTCTCCAGGCTACGTGACCGTCAGGTCGCACTAGGACATAGGCTCGCTCGTAAAGCTTGGCGATTTTGGGGTTGTCGATTTGTATGCTCCTAAAAGGCACACCTCGTTGCTGGCAAACCTTCGAGAAGGTTTCGACTCCCTCTTGCCCTTGAAAGCACATCAGCACAAACCCGTGACCAAACAGATCTAGTGTGGATTTACCTGGCTCTAACCATGCATGAGGTGCCCGTGAACCGGGGTAGGTGTTCTGAGTCCACTGGAAGGGATCGTCGCTGGGAGGTGTATCGTCGGGAATGACGGTAGGTGATTCGTACCGGAACCCAAAGTGAAGCCCAGGCGCGTCAAACTCGCGCTTGACGTCACTGCGCTGCATATTTTCAGCCATCTGTTTGCGGAGCTGCTCGCCTTCATGGGAATCGTTCACGATGTCTTCGGGTATAGTACGACTGAGTGCGCGTTGAAGGTTGACGTTTGACTCCTCCAGGTTCCGTACTGCGATAGGACGCCGCTCGATTTCATAGGTATCGAGCAGGTTGGGATCAGCCCAGCCTTTGAGGGTGGCAGCAAGCTTCCAACCCAGATCTACCGCATCACATATACCAGTGTTCATGCCGAAACCACCAGAAGGCGAGAGGGTGTGGGCAGAGTCGCCAACGAAGAAGATACGTCTGTCGCGGAAATGTTCGGCAATTCGGTGGGTCAGGTGCCACTCAATGTTAGAAAGAATTTCTATGGGTGTATCCAAGGCGATCGCCTCCCGAACCGCTTCATAAGGATCGCGCAGTTCACCGTCTTTGTTTGGAGCCGCAGTCAGGCGATACAACCCCCGTCCGTCTATTGACCGCAGCGGGTACCGCAATGTCTTTGGATTCATGAGATAGAATACCAAAGCTTTACGCGACCCAAGTAGATTTGGTAACTCCAGTGCTTTGAAGAGAATGTTCTGAAACACTTTTGTGGGGTGAAACGCAGGAGCATTAATGCCACACGCCTTGCGTATTGGGGTGCGAGCACCGTCGCAGGCAATCATGTATTTGCCGTGGATTGTCTCTGTTTTTCCACTTTCAACATATGTCACCTGACCAGTAACGCCATCCTCCATTTGCTTAAAACTGTCCAAGCTACAGCAGAGGCGCACAGGTCCTTTTGGATATGTACCTAAGTTACGTGTCAGCAGTGGGAGGAGCCAGTGCTGAGGACAGGGATGCTCCGGTTCTGGTGTGTGAACTGGTAAAATTCTTTCAGCGCTAGATGGAAAATGGAGCCGGAAAATTTCGTGCCCGCCGACAGCCGTAACCCACGCAATGTCCAAGGGGTGGTCGTCGGGCCAGCCAGCTTCACGGATTTGCTGGGCAATGCCCCAACGACGGAATATTTCCATAGAACGTGGTCCAACAGTACCTATTTTGGGGTGAGTAATAACCCCCTCAGACTGCTCGACAAGAATGCAGTCAATTCCCTGGTAGCGTAGTTCAATTGCCATCGCCATACCGACAGGTCCGCCACCGACGATGAGGACGTCTGTTTCGATCATGGTTTTATTACACCTCTTGCAAAAATGTATTCGTGCATTATGATAAATTTTCTCTAATGTAGTGGGTTCAAGGGTTTGACTAGATCCCTGTGCTTGCAGAGATCGAGATGCTAGACATCTGTGTCAACGGGACGTGTATTCGGGATCCTTTGTCAAGTTTTCAAAGAAGCCCGCATAGAACCCAAGCATTTCGCAAACGGTGTTGTTGATGACCTCGCATGCCCGAGCTTGGTGTCCTAAGCGCTCGAACCGCTGTGCAATGAGCCGATATGCTACTTCGGGTGTGGGTATGTAACTGGGCGGGGCTGTCACCTCAAATGATGGGCCTGCCGTCTTGCCACGCTTGCCTGAGGGCATGGTCATCAGCAGCTCGGCTAGAGGGCGCATCATCCCTGACATAACGTCGATCGCAGCGTTCATTAGCCTTGAGCGCCTTAGGCTGCCATTGGGCATCCACCCGAAGTGCTGTACCATGAGTTGCATCATCAGGAAGTAGCACTCGTCAAATATCTGCATAACAGCCCGAGCCTGGGGGACAGTGACAATGTTAGAGTGGTAATCCTGGTGATAGAGCGTAGGGTTGCGAATTGCAGGGTAGGCTGGGTTCCATGGCATCTTGCAATTAGTCTGGGCGCTGATGGCTTGCTCCTGAGCTAGCGCCTCAGCCATGCGTCGGAACCGCTGAAAGTGCGAATACTCGAACTTGGGGGACTCTGGGTGGCACCCCTCTCCTTGCTCGACGATGTAGTCGAGGGCGAAAAGTGCGCTCTCGACATCGTCAACTTGGAGCTGATAGTCAGGATGGACTACGTTGAAGTCCTCGCGCAAAAACAGGTGATGTTCGCCACCTACACGACCCTTGTTGACGACGATCAGGTCCGGGATGGTCTTTATTGCCTCGCGAATCTGGCAGTACAACTCACTTAGAGAGCCATAGCCGTGGAGGCGGTCAGATGTTCGCTCATTCGTCAACGCAACCTCGTTGCTGAGGTTTTCAGTCAGAAAATCGGGCCATTCGAAGCGCATGAATCGTTGTAAGCTTGTGGCGCTGAAGGGTTCCAGGGCAAAGTCGATCTCGATGGGGAGGCGTTGGTTGAGCTTGCTGAAGTTGGGCATTGCTGGGTAGAAAGGTTCGCCAAGAGCCATTAGTATGTTGTTAACCATTAGGAAGTGGAGCATCTCCTCACGGGCAATTTCCTGTAACATACCCCGTATGCCAAAGTTCCGCACCTCCTTGCCGTCGCCGCAGGCCAAGTGTAGCTGCTCAGAAGTCCATAAACCCCGACGCACATACTCCTGCCCAGTAACGTAGTTGGGAATGGAGTAAGCTGCATAGATGTATTGCAGCATTACAGCTACCTCCAGTTCCGCAGCATGTCGAAGAGCGATGACTACATCATCGCGAGTCTGGAGAACGCGCTGAGGGCACTTTGGTTTTGGTGTAGGACCAGGAACGTAGCCTATCTGTTGCTGGTTGTACACAAACCTGTACAGTAGCATTGCCTTGGATCGGGACATCTCCCGTGTTGGAGGCATGTAGTAAGTCTTGTCTTTGTTGTTGGGATCGGACATCTGCCATATCAATCGGGCGTAGTTCTCCACCTTGCACCGATCAGCCAAGCTGAAAACTTCTGCTTTCATGAATAAGAAGCTTAACTCGTAGAAAGCAAAGATATGTTCATAGATGAAATCAAAGTCTATTGCCTCATTCTCAACCTCTTCTAAGTGCCAATCATCGGTCAGCACTCGAACAGCAAAGGAGCCGACGCCTGACCAGAAGCCGAGTTCATCATCGTTATCGTAACTAATCACTGCTTCGTCAGGGTGAGATAAATCGCACGGTATCTCGTTGGGCAAAGCCGATAGCAACACTCGCGTCGTTCCAGATCGAATGCCACGTAATGTGATCCACCCGCGTCCCTGCTCATCGGTCAAGACTACACCCGTTGTGGCAAAGTTGCCAATATCTTTTTGCCGACCAGGCTTAAAATCCACTATGTTGAGTTCAGAACTGCGGGGGAAGTGGAAGGTCCGATCGGTCTGGACTAGGTCTTGCTCAAAGGCGTAGCGTAGGTGAGGTAGGCCTCTGGGATTGTAGAACTGGCGTAGGTGAATAGCATCGACTGAGCCAGGACGCCCCCGGATAAAGGAGCGCACTTCCAGCTCGACGGCGTGATCCTCGCTGCGATTCCAATCAGGGAATTCCAAAAAGAGACAAGCTCGATCAACCTGGAGATTTATTTCTTCTTCCTGAACAAGGATCTGCCGTTGACCATCAGGGTGCATTCCAATGATGCACAGTCCCTCTTGTTCTATCTCATCGCACAGCTCTTCAAAGGGGGTCAAGAGCGGTACGTCTACAATCCCACTGGTGAGTTGATGCGCCTCTTGCTGGTAGGCTTCCTTGGGAATCCGAGCCACCAGTTGTTGGCCGTGAACTGTACGCAGCTCCAACTCACCAAGATCTAGTTTTGGACCAATAGCATGAATCGGTCCTGGACCTGGCTTTGCAGCACGCCCCACACACGGCACAGCTGTTACCATGTTCAGTCCGACTCCTTGAGGGGTGACCTGGACACTGAGGTTTGACAGCGTTCTTGACGTGGTCTCTTGGGCATCTTGCAGTAGACGACGAGGAGTTAGTAGCCGACCGTGAGGGTAAGTACTCATCTCGCCCTCGTGCCACAGACCAATTGTCCCGTGAAGCTCCCAAAATACAGGCAAGTCGGGTTTGACCGGAGCCGACATATTGCTTAAGCTAAACTGCACGACCAACCCCAACACATCGTCTTGAGTCATCGCCTCGCGCAACAAGGAAACTGTCGGTGAGAGTGCCGACTCTTCGCCCCACATGAAATTCCTAGCTTCTTTAGAAATGGTGAACTGATACACAGCCGCACGCTTAAATTCACTGTTCAAACAGTGTTCTGGCAATTCGCGGATGTGATTGAAGTTCTGCCAGCGGGCAGCTTGCATACCTTCTACAGGAGCCGAGAGCATGTGTGGCACCTCATGGGAGACGCCCTGCCGTCCGAAGGTTAGCTGACCAACCATAATTATGTTTGTCCAGTTGGAAGCCGGATCGCACTCGAAGATGCGGGCTCGGTTGAAGGTATTTCCTAAGTATTCGTTGTAGTGACCCCACATATCGACGCTACGCCCCACCACTGGGTCACGCTGGTCAACTTGTCCAGGCACGCATTGAACACTGACAATTTGCGCGTCGATCGCAAAGTGACCGTTGCCCCCAAAGTCCCACCCTGTAGCCATACTAAAGGGACCATCTTCATCCCAATGACCTTCAGCGTTGAACCGAGGTCCTAAGCGGTAGAGATATTCATGGTACTCGGAAACAGGGCGGCGGTGATCGAATGGTTTGCCGTCCATGTAGACAGTGTTAGTACTAAGGTCTACCAAACCGTTTTTGTGTCCTGTGGGAGAGTGAGTACGGGCGAAGCCTAGGAAATGTAGGCGGGGAAAGTCGAGGATACTCATAATGAAGTACCGATAAAGCGATGGGGATATTTGCGAGACGCTGTTATGTTGAAGTTTTTGGAGAAGTCTAAGCTTTAGGCTTTTCTGGAACCATTAATGGGGAGCTCGTTGTCGATTCTGTAAAGGCTTTATGAGCCACAATCCCATACACCGCTTCAAGAGCCGATTCAATAGAACCTTGAAGCCATGCTGGCAGCCTGGAGCAGTGTTCGCCAGCGAAGAAGAGTGTTTTCTGAGGTCTGGCAGATTTCTTGTAATGGATGACCTCCATCTGAGGAGTCGTGCTCTGGGAATCCCAATTTTTTTGGGATTCCCAAGGGATGTAGCATGCTCCCGCGTTCCATTTGTAGTTGCCCCAGGCGATGGAGGCTGTGTCTAGTATCATACCTGGCTCCTCAATCTCTGGATGAAGCTTGCTTAAGGCCTTCTTGACGTAGGTGTTGCGGTCATGTTCGGTCATCATCCCCAGGTATGCCGCATCGTTACCAATAGTGTAGCTAGCCAACAACACACTACTCTTAGAAGAGTCGCACTTTACTGAAGGATAGTAGACCTGACGGATGCCCTCGTCACTGAAGGAAGCTCCACCAAAGATTCCAGCCTCTTGCCAGAAAGGTCGCGCACAGTGAAAAATAACCTTAGTCGCTGGCCAGTAGACAGTTTTGTAAATTGTGGCTAGTTTGTCTTCGTCAAACCCGCTCAACTCCATATGGCGCACTATTGAGAATGGGATGGTACACAACACGTAGTCGGAACGACGCGTATGTAGCCGCCCTCCTTCTAACCAAGATACCTCAACATAATCCTCACATACGCGCAGAGCCACTACCTCTTGGTTACACCTAATCGGACCATGCAGTGCTGCGGCAAGACGGTGAATTAGTTGATCCATTCCCCCCTCAAGTTGCAATAGATCGGGACCCGTCTCGACTAGAATATCGTTGAGAAAACTACTGAGTGCCTTGCCACACTTTTCTTGGAAACCTGGGTGAGCCTTCATGAACTGGTGGAGGTCGAGAGTCTTACTTTGAGGCACAAAAACGGATCTAAATGTAACGTCTCTATCTCGTCCATCAAATTTGAGTCTGAGTCAAGCTTTAGAGACGCACGCAACTCACCTGAACCTATAGCATCGACAAAGGTCTTAAGCCACACCGCAAACAGGCGAGCCTTTTCGCTGTAGCGCGTATCCAAGAAAAGCCCTTTATAGCGAGTCTGGATTGTTTGAGGCGCGTCTAGGATGCGGAATACTTTTCCGTCGATATTCAGCAGAGCATTTTTGTCCTCAAATAATGTGACAAACTTGCATAGCTTGTTACCTAGTCCCATTGCCTGTACGTAATGCAGGACATACTTGTGTTCGCAAGGGATACGCATCGCTCCAAGTTCTCCGTAGGGCGATCCCGGATCATTGCCAAAGCGGTAAGTCCAGACCCGACCTCCGATGCGTGGGCTGCCCTCCATGACATCAACTTGATGACCTAGACGCTCAAGCTCATATGCTGCTACTAAACCTGCAATGCCAGCGCCTAGTATGGTCACGCGCTTGCCTCGTTTGTGATTAGCGCGCCTGCACTCCTGTAGCATTGTTTGGATGTCCATTTTTAATATCCTGCCCAAATCTTTGAAGTTGCTGCATAAACAGACCCCAATTAATGGAGTCTTTTATGTTCTCAACAAGTTTTTACAACACAATCCTGTTTCATCTGTGCAAGCTGCTCGATAAGGTCAGCAGCAGTTTGCGCCCCGTTGTAGCGCTTGAACTCCGCCTGCAATCGCTGCGCGTTTTGCCTGTAGCGTGGGTCACGCAGAATAGTTTTCACTGCGTCTCGGATTTGTGCTTCGGACGGGGTCTGCGTCTGAAGGCTGATGCCCGCGCCTGCCCGCGTGACGCGGGCTATGATTTCCGGCTTTTCCTCCGTTGTGCCCGCCATGATCAGGGGCACCCCATTGGACAATGCTATTTGTACACCATTAAACCCGGCGTTCGTCATCATCATATCCACATGTGGCAAGAGGTAGTAGTATGGGATAAATGGCTCCACACGCACATTATCTGGTAGCGGGTCAAGAGTGAAGCTTTCGACGGAGGTGCTACCCGTGGTCACCACGACGAGTACATCTTCGTGGGCTAGCGCCCGTATTGTCGGGAGGAGGAGATTGTCCGGAGCGTTCGACACCGTGCCTTGCGTGACATGAACTACCGGACGGTCGTCGTGCAGGTCATCCCACCACGCTGGCGGGTCAAACTGCTCTGGTGGTGGGCTGCTCAAGATACCCACGAAATGCGTATGCTCATACATATCGCTGCGGGGGTACTCGAACGAGGGCACGGTTCCGAGCAGATAAAGCTCCGGCAGCTCTGTGATATTTGCCAACCCACTCTTGTTGAGTTTCGGCAGACCCACGCGAGTGCGGGTCTTAGCCGCGTAGCTCCACAGCTCGCGCAATACGATGCGATCGGCGATGAATTGCAAAACAGCATTGCGCATCCGCCCGATTGGTGAGTTATCTGGCGGCAACGCCAAACCGATGGGCGCAGTATCTTTACTGCTGAACATATAGATTGATGAGTTAACGTATGCCATTGGGATGCCAGTTTTTTCATGCGCAAAGCCCAGGCCGACGCAACACTCATCGGTAAAGAGTACATCGGCGGGAAACTCGTCCAGCAGTCTGAGGATGTCTTCAAGCTGTTCGGGTGCCTGAGCGATAAAGATTTGTTTCCAGCCTTCGATAAAAGCCGACACACCCTGCACCCCGCAAAGATGCGGAAAAGCTTCCTTCAGGTTCATACCGCTGTAGTCATAGGCAGCGTTCATTGGCTTATAACTGGCTCCAACCTGCTCAATTTTGGGTTGGAATGCCTTTCCGGTGTACCACCAGACTGTGTGCCCGCGATTGACCAACTCGCTGGCAATTGAAACTACCGGGTTGACATGCCCGGACGCAGGTGTTGTTGCTATCAGGATACGAGCCATTTGTATTCTCCTGTTCTCAAGAGTGAGATAAGCTGTCACGCATTTAAATTGCATATTCAGGGCGGGCGAGACGCCCACCCCACAAGATTTAGATTGTTTTTTGACATTCAGTTTAAATGCTGAACAGCTTATTACCTGGTTTTGCCCTCAATCTGCAAACTGTCTGGCAATGTCTTCTAACTAGAGGCTACAGCTATAGAGGCTTTTGAGGCGCACGCCGCCCTGTGATGAGCATCTTGACTCCATTGGCAGGCCCAAGGGTAAAACCTCGGAACCGAGGTCGTTCTGGTTGACGCTCGGCAAGCACCAGTTGATAACGTGATAGGATAGTGGCTAAGACTAGCTTCATTTCAAAGATAGCCAAAGCCTCCCCAATACAGCGACGGAGACCACCACCAAACGGTAGAAATTCATAGGGAGAATATTGCCGTTCCAGAAAGCGCTCTGGCTGAAACTGCTTGGGCTGTGGATATAAATCCTCACGGTGATGAAGCAAATATATACACGCTACTACTATCGTTCCAGACTCTAACCGATGTCCTAACAGTTTCACAGGTTCTTGCACTACCCTGGGAAAATTTATCACCCCAGGATGGTAAATCCGCAAAGTTTCATTACAGACAGCCGTGAGATAAGGCAGCCGGAAAATGCTCATGGGTTCGGGGTCCTCACCCAGGGTATCCAGTTCTTGGTGCAGTTTTTCACCAACTTCCGGATTTTGGTGAATCCAATACAATCCCCAGGCCATTGCTGATACTGTAGTTTCATGTCCGCCAAACACCAGACTCATCAACTGATCGCGTAACTCTCGATCCGTCATCGTCTGACCCTCTTGATCTTTTGCCTCCATCAATAACGAGAGGATGTCGGTACGATCTGGATTGGGTTGTGCGCGACGTGAGGCTATCTCAGCGTATATCAATTCATCAATTTGCTGACGAAGGCGCACAAATTTTCCCCAGGGACTCCAAGCTCCTAAATCTTTTTGCAGGAAGGGGAAAAACACGAAGCTAGAAGACTGTGGTGACGCAAAAACATCCACTATCAACAACAGTAGATGCCGGAGTTGTTGGTATCGTTCTCCCGAGTACAAGCCAAATACCACCTGTAACATGACTTGCATGGAAATCTCATGCATGACAGTATGAGCTGAGAATGGCTGATTGGGTGGCAACTGACTCCAAATTTGTTCGGTTAGATGACAGATAAGCTGACCGTAGGAACGCATTCGCTCTCCATGAAAGCACGGCATCATGAGTTGTCGCTGACGTTTATGGTGTTCTCCTGTCAGCGATACGAGTGTATATTCCCCTATTAAGACTTGCGCACTTTTGTTTTCGCACAGGGCAAACTTCTTTCTCTCGTTGGTCATAAATTCCTCAATTGCCTGAGGATGCTGTATAAATACGCAGGGCTGACCAGCAAAAAATTTACCAGAGAAAATGTCAGGATATTGCTGAACCACTTTTTCCAGAAATCCTACAGGGTCACTAAAGAACTGGAGCGTTTGGACAAAAGAGGGTGCCTCGAGCGGATTGGGGAGTTGCATATGATTTTTTCCACGCAATTTCACTAATTTAGTTTTTCATTGATGACAATTGATCTTTCTCTCAAGAAAGTCTAAGCTTGAGTGGGGTTAAAAAACTTGGTAATAGTTTGCACGTCCTTGTCACCGCGCCCTGAACAATTGATGGCAATGCGAGGACTACCAGTTAGTTGTGGACAAAGAATTTCTAAGTAAGCGATCGCGTAAGCAGTTTCCAGGGCAGAAATAATTCCCTCCAGTTGAGAAAGTAGTTTAAATCCTGCTAAAGCCTGCCGATCCGTCACGCTATAGTATCCAGCACGCCCAAGCTCTTTCAAATAACTATGTTCAGTACCAACACCGGGATAGTTGAGTCCAGCGCTAATCGAATGAGCCTCAACCACCTGACCATCCTCATTTTGTAGCAAATAGCTCATAGCACCGTGCAAAATCCCGACTCTCCCCTGTGTTAGAGTAGCTGCATGCTTTTCGGAAGCCCTAAAAACCGAATGTTATTAAACGGGCTTGGGTGAAACAAGGAAACAATTTATTGCCACGGTCAATTGCCGATCTGAGGAATTGTGGTCAATGGGTTTTGTTCAGTTCATACCCAATCTAGGTAAAACATTCTGGTAAGTTGTGGACTTACCCAATATGGAGCGATTTGAACTGGTACTTAGAGTTTACAAACGGTAGCTCTCAAGCTAGCGATGCTCAGAATTTAGAACTTTGATCAAAGCATTGCTAGTTGTTTCTACACAGAAACCTGACTGGCTTACTTTGTCACAAGTGACTCAACTAGGTCATTTTCGCTCAGATACTCTGACTGCTCTTGAGATTTGATGACGTGTGTTAAGTATTCATACTGAGATGGCAAAGTAGCACTCAGGTGATGGGCTTTCTCCTTAATTAGGTTAAATTTAGCTAATGCCTTCTTCTCATCAAGATGCTCCAGAAGCGGTAAACTGCCTTCGGGCTTATAATTGAGACCAAGCAACATCACAGAATAAGAGTAAGACTCGAAGCCATGATAATTCAGATTGATGTTTTTGGTATTTGGCAATCGAGTTTTCCATAATTGCAGCTTTTCAGTGAGTTCTGCCGGAACGACTATCTGGTGCTTAGTGGCCTTCCAGAACGGTGTGTCTGCTTTGTCACTCACACAGTAATGCAGCGTCAAGAAGTCACGAACACCATCTATGCAGTCAGCGATAATTTTGTTGTAGCTTTTTATCAATTCCTCGTTGAAGGTTTTGCCTGGGAAGTGGCCGATCAACTCTTCAATACCGTGTTGGATAAAGAATATGCCGGTAGACTCTAAGGGTTCCACAAATCCACTGGATAAACCGATCGCCACACAGTTTTTCACCCATGAGTTGCGGTTTCGTCCCACCCGAATCTTAATATGCTTTGCCTTGCAATTCTCTGCGGCTGGTCCTAAGTGCTGGCGAAATTCCTGTTCTGCCTGTTCTTCTGAGAGAAATTCACTGCAGTAAACATATCCTGTACCAACTCTGCCATACAGAGGTATATTCCAAACCCAACCAGACGAAAGCGCAGTGGCTGTTGTATAAGGATTGATGCCATCCTTTCTGATATCGGTTGGAACTTGCATGGCGATCGCTCTGTCGCACAGTAAGGACTCAGAGAAAGAAATGAACGGTTCGCCAAGAGCTTTGTTAATCAAAAGACCGCGGAAACCAGTACAGTCTATGAATAGGTCTGCACTGATATTGCCATGCTCTCCGGTGATAATGCTATCGATGCTGCCACTTTCCGATAGCTTGACATCTATAACGTCATCAATAATCTGTGTTACACCTCTTTGCTTGGCATAATCTTTCAAGAATCTTGCCAGCAGATTAGCGTCAAAGTGATAGGCGTAAGGGTACTGTACCTTGAGATCTGCCAATACATTTTTCTCTGGCGTAGACACGCGGGAGAATAAATTTTGAACTTTATCGTCAAAAACAGTGCCATCAAAATATCTGGGAGACCGCTTGTTGTCACACAGCGATGGGATGAGAAAGCAGGAATAATCAAATGGCTCTTCGCTGCGCTTCATTTTCAACCACCACTCTGCTATGTCGAAACCTTCTACCGTTTCATATCTTTGGAAAGGATGGTAAAAGTGTCGTCCTTGTGCATTCCAGTTGACGAACTTAATTGCCATTTTGTAACTGGCATTGCATTTTGGCATCCATTCGCGCTCTTCTAAGCCGAGAAAATCGAAGAATAGCTTAATAGTACTAAAAGTTGCCTCCCCGACTCCAATTGTTGTGATATTAGAAGATTCAACTAAGGAAATCTGAACATTTTTATCTAAGGCTTTGCTTAAATACGCGGCAGTCATCCAACCTGCAGAACCACCACCAACAATTACAACCTTTACTGGACTTGGTGACATAATAATAGCCTCCTAAATGATTAGTAACTACAACCTGTAACCGAGATTTTATCTCTGGTCATTTTTTCCTTAACCTCAATACCCTTCAGGTCAAACTCAAAGCAATTTTTTTTAACTGTTTTAACTGGGGGTGCTTTCTGAATTTGGATAAGCTACTTTAAACAATTTAGACCCTTGTAGGTAGCCTGGGGGCTTGAGTCTAAAATGCCAGTGACCTTTGAAGTACAAAGTTCTTAACTCTTTAAAACCTTTAAAAGCTTCCGTGACAGACATCAACGTCTGCTGAATTGGTGTTGATTGCAACGACTTAGCAACCATTGACTTTGAAACTGATGGTTCAAAGGATAAGTCGAATTTTTCGGTTAACAGTTTTCCGGTTTAAAAAAGGTCTGGCTAGCTAAGTAAACACCGCTGTTGTACAATTTCCCTGATTGCTGACAAAGGTAATTCAACAATACCTCAAGGTCTTTGTCAGGAGATAGCAATATTTTCAGCATTCCCATTGTTTTTTGGGCTTTAGTCACCTCGGATTTCCGGAATATTGGTTGATTTGTTTAATTTAGAGGGATACAGTAGATATGTCAAGTAGTGTCAATAAAACTTTATGTTGCTATCTGAACTAACGCTGGGGGTGACAACCCGCTCCGCCCCCAGATGGAGTAAAGATTTATACCACTGATGCTAAAAAAAGATAGGCAGCCAAATTGTTACACGCTTGCCTATCCAAAAACATAATGTTACCAAAACTCTATCATAAGCTGTTGTACATTTAAATAGGGTATAATTAAAATATAGTTTGGTCAATTTGTATAAAAATGCCAGCCAAAAATCATCTCAATTTCCAACAGATAGAGCGACTACAAAAAGCATTAAAACAGGAAAAAAGTGGAGATATTAGAGAAAGAGTTTTGATTTTATTATTGCTCGACGATGGAAAAACTCAAGCTAAAGTTGCTGAATTTTTGGGTTGTTCAATAAATAAGGTATCTCATTGGTGCATCAAGGGAGATCCCGATAATCTAGAAAGTCTAACCGATGAAAGGATGAGTGGCAACCATAGAAAAGCCACAGATAAATATGTGGAAATATTATTAGAAACTATAGACAAAGAACCTCAAGAGTTAGGATATGAATTTGGCAGATGGACAGCACAAAGATTAGCAACATATTTAGAGAATAGTACCGGAATAAAATTAAGTGGAGCGCAAGTTCGGAGGATATTAAAGAAAAAAAAGTACGTTTACCTTTGGGCAAAATATAGTTTGGAATCTAAAAGAGATCCCGAAAAAAGAACGTAAGGATTCAGGTAAAAATAGTTTCGCTCCCGAGCCGAACAATATGGTAATGTAATCAGATGAGCGAAAAGTCAGAGTTATCAGCAGCACTAAAATTAGAAATGGTTGACCAGTTGAGCCGTGAGGAGCTGGTCAAAATTGTGCTAACCCAACAGAAGCTGATTGAAAAATTACAACTCCAGCTCGAAAAGCTTCAACAGAGGCAGCCCAGTAATAGTAAAACATCATCAAAACCACCATCAAGCGATCTGATACAGAAATCAGAGACAGCCAAAGTTGACAACTCTTTAGAGTCAGAGTCCCAACCCAAACGCAAGCCAGGAGGACATCCGGGACATATCGGTAAAACCAGAAAAGGGTTTGGGCGAGTAGATAGATATCAAATCAGCACCCCTGATTATTGTGAGCATTGTGGTAGCTCAGAATTAAGTGATGCGATTGGTTATAGCAAGCAGCAGGTAGCGTGTTTAGCAGCCTTACCAATTGAAGTGGTGGAATATCAACGAGTCAAATGTCAGTGTAATGAATGCGGAGCAATGGTGATGGGTGCACTCCCATCCGGGATAATTCCAGGACAAGACTTAAGGGGCTTGCAATTAAATATAATCCCAGTTATCCTCGAAGAGTAGGAAACAAAAAATTTGACATGAGCGGTTGTGACTGGGAGCATCTCAGTTATGCAATAAGTATTTCTACTCAGACAGAAAGTATGATAGAATAGGACAAAATATACAAGGAAAGATAGATGACAGCCGAAGAAAGTAAAATCTTACAAAAACATTTACAAGCTGTTGCCGCCATACTTCTCAAGAATACACTAAAAGAACAACTCAAAGACTTTGCTAGCATTGAACTAGCAGTCAGAGAGCATGTCCTAACACAAGTAGCGCCAGAAATCGGAATTTTTTTTAAACAGCAACAGTAAAACAAGAGCAGGGAGACAAAGAAAGATTCAAACCTGTCTGGGAGTATGGCAAGTCAGTGAGAAACAGAGCCAGAAACTGGGATTGAAGAAACGAACCCGATTGAGTCCACAACTCGAAGCAAGTTGCTTATTGCTGAGCGCAAATGTTTCCTATGCCAATGCAGCAAGAGATTTAAAGCAACTGACGGGAATATATGTTGACCATAGCACCCAACAACGTCTCGTGCATCGGCAAGAATTCGTTGAAGTCATCGCAGAACAAACCGTTACAGATCTAAGTATAGACGGCGGTAAGGTAAGATTGAGGACAGATAAAGGAAAAGCTAGTGAGTGGCGAGACTATAAAGCGGTGACTTTACACCAACAAGCCCATGCTGCATTCTTTCAGGAAAATGAAGCCTTGGTAGATTGGGTGAATCGTCAGCCTTTGTCAGAAATGATTACTTGTTTGGGCGATGGTCATCCAGGGGTGTGGAATTTAATGGCGGACATTTCCACACCGGAGCAAAGACGTGAAATACTTGACTGGTATCATCTGAAAGAAAATCTCTACAAGGTCGGTGGCTCTCAAAAGCAGTTAAGAAAAGTTGAAACTAGCCTATGGCATGGCAGAATTAAGAAAGCTATCGCTACTTTTGCAGATTGGGATGCTCAGAAAGTAAAAAACTTTCTGGCTTATCTTGAAAGACATCGACAACGCATACCTGACTACCATTCCTTTCAATCTCAAGGAATTACGATTGGCAGCGGTACGGTCGAATCGACAATTAAGCAGATTGGGCGTAGAATTAAAATATCTGGTGCTCAATGGAGCCGTAACAATATATCTCAAGTTCTCAAGCATCGCTGCTCTTATCTTAATCTGGCTTTTACCTGAGTATTTCTACTTATTTCATAACTGAGATGCTCCCGGTTCCAACTCAGTCAAGCGTTACGAACGGTCTGCCCGACCGTAGTTGCTTTACGCAAAATGTTAAGTAGTCAAGCAAAATTAATTACATAATTTTTTCCAAACTCTTTAATAATTTTTTCTACAGATGAAACAAGAGATTGCCAGCTAGAGTAGGCATCTATTTCGAGCCATGTATATTTAATAAACCGCCACAAAATCTCAATTAAATTCAATTGGGGTGAATAAGTCGGTAATTCAAATATAGTCAAACCGCGTTCTTTCCATTCTTCAAGTTTATCAATAATGGCATTACTAGTATGAATAGAAGCTTGATCTACCACAATAAATGTTGGTCGCTCTACTACAGGAAAAAAAGTATCTATGCAGGCTATGATCACATCAGAATTAATAGTCTGTTCTGAAACATAAGCGTGAATAATATTTTGTCGATTCATAATTCCCAAGACATTTAAGCGCTTAGTTCTACGACTATCAATTGATAAATATTCGCCAATATCTTGCCATCCATAAGGAACACAAGGAATGCCACAAAATCCGGATTCGTCTAAATAATATAAATCAATTTCTCCCTCATCTTCTAGTTTTTTTAATTCTGACAGTTTTTCCTTTTTTTCCTTATATTCTATGGGGTCTGGCTTGCCGCCAACACCTCGACGCATCCTATGCCAACTCATATTTTTTTTTTAATTATTCTCTTAATAGTTTCCGTACTTATATTAATACACCATTCTTCTTTGATTTTTTGTACTACTTGCTTTAATTGTTTTGGTTGTAATTTTACCCAGTCTTTAATTTGAGCTGATTGTGCAGAATTAAATGTTTGTTTTCTACCTCTACCTGACTTATTGTATAATCCGACCATTCCCTCATTTTCCCATCGATTCAACCAGTTATACATAGTTTTATAACTAATTTTAAAGATTTTCATCAGGTTTATATTTTTGACATTTTGTGAAGCTAAAATTAAAAAATGTGCTCTTTGGCGCACTTGATGATGTCTACTTTTGTGATAAATTCGGTTTAGTAACTTCAACGAAAGTGGATTAATATCTCGAAGTAAAAACATATAAAACCTCTTTAAATAAAACTCGATATTTTTAGTATATCATATTATTTGATTTGTGTAATTAATTTTGTTTGACTACTTAATCGCCACGTTTTCATCCCTGTCTGCTACGTATCCACAGTGAGGACATTTATGAGTTCTGGTACTCAATGTTTTTGCTACGTTATGCCCGCAATTTGATCTGTTCTGGCTTGTGTCGCGCGCCTTGAACGGCGATCGCTTGTTTTTGAAGAGGATTTTTTTGACTAAACTCATGTCATAAGTAGTCAAACAAAATTAATTACACAAATCAAATAATATGATATACTAAAAATATCGAGTTTTATTTAAAGAGGTTTTATATGTTTTTACTTCGAGATATTAATCCACTTTCGTTGAAGTTACTAAACCGAATTTATCACAAAAGTAGACATCATCAAGTGCGCCAAAGAGCACATTTTTTAATTTTAGCTTCACAAAATGTCAAAAATATAAACCTGATGAAAATCTTTAAAATTAGTTATAAAACTATGTATAACTGGTTGAATCGATGGGAAAATGAGGGAATGGTCGGATTATACAATAAGTCAGGTAGAGGTAGAAAACAAACATTTAATTCTGCACAATCAGCTCAAATTAAAGACTGGGTAAAATTACAACCAAAACAATTAAAGCAAGTAGTACAAAAAATCAAAGAAGAATGGTGTATTAATATAAGTACGGAAACTATTAAGAGAATAATTAAAAAAAAAATATGAGTTGGCATAGGATGCGTCGAGGTGTTGGCGGCAAGCCAGACCCCATAGAATATAAGGAAAAAAAGGAAAAACTGTCAGAATTAAAAAAACTAGAAGATGAGGGAGAAATTGATTTATATTATTTAGACGAATCCGGATTTTGTGGCATTCCTTGTGTTCCTTATGGATGGCAAGATATTGGCGAATATTTATCAATTGATAGTCGTAGAACTAAGCGCTTAAATGTCTTGGGAATTATGAATCGACAAAATATTATTCACGCTTATGTTTCAGAACAGACTATTAATTCTGATGTGATCATAGCCTGCATAGATACTTTTTTTCCTGTAGTAGAGCGACCAACATTTATTGTGGTAGATCAAGCTTCTATTCATACTAGTAATGCCATTATTGATAAACTTGAAGAATGGAAAGAACGCGGTTTGACTATATTTGAATTACCGACTTATTCACCCCAATTGAATTTAATTGAGATTTTGTGGCGGTTTATTAAATATACATGGCTCGAAATAGATGCCTACTCTAGCTG
>JAPJYX010000173.1:0-15768 GCA_030503985.1 Himalopsyche tibetana
GGCACAAGTTTACCGTTAGCTAATTTGGCGGGTAAAGGGATGACTGGTACCAGTTTTGCTGCGCCCCATGTGACTGGCACTGTCGCTTTGTTACAGGAGTTTGGAGATCGACAGTTACGGACTAGGAGTCAGATGCCTCTTGATATGCGCCCTCGTTGGAGTCTAGCGACTCGTCGTCATGAGGTGATGAAGGCAGTGTTATTAAATTCTGCTGATAAAATCTTGGACTCAGGGGATGGTTTACGATTGGGCATGACCAGAACGATACTCACCAAAAATAACCGAGATTGGACTGAATCAGCAGCTAATCGAGATCGTAAAGTGCCACTAGACGATCAGTTAGGCGCAGGACAATTAAATGCTTTTCGGGCTTATCGACAGTTTCAAACTGGACAGTACCCGCCGACTAAACCAGTACCATCGATCGGTTGGGATTATCAGACCGTCGCCGTCGGCGAGTATCGTGATTATATCATTGATCGACCCCTCTCCGAACAAAGTTGGGTGTCAATTACCCTGGCATGGGATCGATTGGTAGAATTGGAAGATCTCAATTCTCCGGTCAAAAAGCTTTACCAAAGCAATTTGACATACAATATCGGTAAGAAATTCCACGATCGAGGTCTCAATCAGCTCGATTTATATCTGATGCCCGCTGATGAAAACAGACTCGATCGAAGTTTATGGTCTTCAACTAGTTCTGTAGACAGCGTTCAACATATTTTCCACCACATCCGCGATTCTGGCAAATATAAAATCCGCGTTCGCTTTCGTAAAGCCCTTAATATTCCCCGTCAAGCCTATGCTCTCGCTTGGTGGAGTGTTGGGGAGTGAGGGCGTAGGGGAGTAGGGGAGTGAGGGAGTAGGGGAGTGGGGGAGTAGGGGAGTAGGGGAGTGGGGGAGTGGGGGAGTAGGGGAGTGGGGGAGTGGGGGAGTGGGGAATGTGGGGAATGTGGGATAGATAATATTCACTGTTCACTGTTCACTGTTCACTAAACTTAATGACTTTTTTCACTTGCAAGAATGGGTAAAAGGCTGAAATACTTAAAAAAAGTTAATCATCTTACCTCTGAAAAAAATTTAATCACATAGTGCTAAATCGGAAAAAATTGGGGATTTTAGATCTATAGATAAAAACTGATAGTATTGCGAGACAACAGCATATGATATTATTCGACGATTCCACACCGGAACCAACACATCACCCCGATCGAAACCCAGTGGCTAAGCTGGAAACATTTTTCTACCTCACACCCGTCATTGGAATATTACCATCAATGTGGGCAATCTACCGTCGGCAGAAGGATCGACGAGAATTAGCGGTATGTCGATTATCCATCCTCCTCGCATTTACCTGGCTGAGTATCTATCTGACATTAAATATTGGTGCAGATCTTGCTGGAACATCAACGGTCGGATTTAGGCTATTATTTCTCAATAGTTTAGCGACTTCTGGTTACTTTATCGCTAGTACGTGGCTAATGATGCTACTCTGGCAAAAGAAATCTTTGAGACTACCTGGATTTAGTGCCCTCGCAGAACGCACAATTCAGTAAAGACAAACTGTTCGCTGTTGGGTGCTTGTTTATACTAACTTCAATAGCCTAGCACCAGCGCAATTACTTAAACCCCCTAATCCCTATTTAAACCGTGAGTAAAGTGGACGCGAGAAAAGTCAACCAGCAGAGCCGCAAATCGGGCAAGAAAAATCCGCCAATGGTGCGCCGTCAGTCAACGAAAAAGCCCCGTAAGATGCCGTTATGGATCTGGTTGGGTCTAGGCAGTATTGGCGCACTTTCGGCTGCTGCGGGGGCTTTTTTAGCGGTTTCGCTAACTTCGGCACCACTCCAGCAAAAGACTTTATCCGCCGCAGATACTGAATTTTTCAAGCAAAATGGGAAGGAAGCGTTTTCGCGGAGTTTATTGCAAGTTCCCGAAGTTTCTAAGCCAGTGAATATTCTGCTATTAGGGATTAAAACCAACCTGTCTGATGTCAAAAATAACAACGGGAAGGAGCGGAAGAAAACTGGATATGATGCCGAAGTTGATACATTAGATGGCTTGTCGGATACGATCATGTTGCTCCGATTCGATCCTCTAACTAAGCGGACGATCGTCTTAGGGATTCCACGGGATACGAAGATCGATCGAACTGGATTTGGGGCTGAAAAAATCAATGCAGTGGATCATGAAAGTGGTCCTGCTGCTATGGCGAAGGAAGTTAGTAAAGTTTTAGGTGGAGTGGCAATCGATCGCTATATTCGCGTCAATAATATGGGCGTGGCGAAGCTGGTTGATGAGTTAGGTGGCGTTACAGTTACTGTGCCTAAGGATATTAAATATCAGGATGATTCTCAACATTTTTATATCAATCTTAAAGCTGGTAAACAACATCTTGATGGACTAAAATTACTGGGACTATTACGCTATCGTCATGATGCCAATGGCGATATTGGCCGGATGCAGCGGCAACAAATGGTATTCAAAGCACTGATGGAACAGTCACTTAATCCCATGACAATGGCGAGAATACCTCAGCTATTTGGAGTATTGCAGTCACACATTGATACCAATCTCACAGTCGAAGAATTCTTAGCAATAGGTGGGTTCTCGATGCAAAATGGCAAATCTAAAATGCAAATGCTGATGATGCCAGGCGACTATAATGGCGATGGTAAACATAGTACTAGTTACTGGTTAGCTGATGAAGCCGGAATCCAGAATATGATGGCGCGTTATTTCGATCGCGGTACCGTTGCGCCAGAGCAAACTAAAGTGGAAAATCTGCGGATCAATATTCAAGATACGAGTCATTTTCCCGATGCAACAGCTCGCTTGATCAAACGCCTGAATAAAGCAGGCTATCAAAATGTTCATCTCGATCCTGCACCTAAAATTAAGGAGGATCTAACTACCAGTCAATTTATCGCCCAAAAAGGTAATCCGGTGGTTGCTGATGGTTTATCTCAACTGTTAGGATTTGGCGAAGTTAAGGTCGAAAATTCTGGTAATCTTTATTCAGATGTAACGATCAAGCTCGGTCGTGATTGGCTCAAAAAAGAGCAATCTTATAAATCGCGCAAATCATAAAGCGATTTCCCTCAAAGGGCTACAATCGATCGGTGGGATTAAGGCTGAATTCGATCTTTACAAATACACGATCGCAATTAAGATTCCCACTCGATCGAGTACAGATGCTAGTATCAGTAGCGATAATTCGATCGATCTCGATGGTTTACCGATCGTCTCAGCGAATAAATTCGGGATTGGGGCAATTCAACAACGATCGACCCCGTGGTCAATTAACGGCTAGCCCTGAAATTCGGGGTCTGCAGTTTACCACCCTGCTCGGACAATGTATTTTAGTGAATAGTGGATAGTAGCTAGTTTTAGTACTTAGGCGTAAGTTTTGAGACTATATGCTAATTGACCCAAATTAGATGCTATATTAATTGATATAAATTAGCAATAGTCTGATTGAGATTTAGCTCGAATTACCGATGTCACCAGAATCATTCGACAAAATAGCCACCGAGCGGGAATTTCCCAAACAGCTAGATTTAGCTCAAGTCTGTATCTATGGATTGAGCATTCTGTCAGCAGGCGTATTTTTATTCTTGCCATTCTTCAACCTCTTACATCCTAGCCCCTGGCAACGATCGATCGGGACCATCCACAGCCTTGGTGCCCTGCTAGCGACAGTTTTGGCAGTTTATACCGGACATCTGGCTTTTCCCCTGCTCAGAGGCTCAGCCAAGAGTTTGCCGCAAGTGCGAACATTAGCATTTTGGGCGACATTACTCGCTTTCATTGCAATTGTGAGTGGTAACTGGGCATATATGCGGTTTAATGCCGATCTAGAATTTGGTGGTGGTAGAGCTTGGCTCAGAGAAAATAGCCCGCTAGTACCATCGGTGATCAGCAATTATCACAAATTTAGTGGATTATTTATGTTGCCAATTGGTGCGGCTTGTACCTGGATTTTGTGGACATATGGAGATGCAATTTTAGAGAAACGATATCGCGTTGTATTGTCGGCAACTTGTGTGGCACTGATGGGATTGATGTTTTTTGCCATGAGCGATTTAGTTACTGGATTTGGGATTGCCAAGATTCGTGCGCTTTAATTATTAAGGGCAGATCCAAAACGCAAGCCGCTATTTCAATCCTCTTCTTTCTAGATAGATTCGCTGTCAACTATCAACTGAACCATTATGTATACAAAAATATGGGATCGGCTCAAGCATTTCCCCCACAGTTTTGCCAAGGGTTCTAATAATCCACCGCTAACATCCGGGCAGGCAGCGGCGGCATTAATTAGCGTGGGAGTTGGTTGTTTTACGATGATGGTGACACACCACCTCGCCGAAACATCTGCTGCTACAGATGAATTTATTGGCAGCCTGGGGCGCTGGATTCCAGGGAGTGATACAGGTAATAAATTGTGGGGAAGTATTGGTAGTTATGCAGGTAAGGAAACAATGCTGTTGATTGGTTGGTTATTAAGTTGGCTAATTCTACATCATTTGCTCAAACATCAACAAGTTAAAACTCGGACTATATTTTTGTGGACATTTGGGCTAGTAGTCGCAGCAACTGTGATGAGTTGGCAACCGCTATTTCCCTATTTACCATTGACATAGTTTTAAATAGATCGTTGTCTAAATCATACTTAATTCACTATCAATTATTATTCCAGAATTGACTTATGACTTACTTGCGTAAAGAAGATATAGCTACAGAAATGATGACTAGTTCAAGCAAGTCACGGGCGTTAGTTCATGTTGACAAAGCAAATCGGATTTCTGCCAGAGAATTGCACAAATACGTAATGGGATTAGTTGGGATATTTATGTTATGCATAGTCACCTATCCGATCGCCATTTATCGCGTTAGTCAACAGGAAAAATTTGCACCATCTCGATCGCATCTAAAATCTCTGACAGCCGAATACAAATCAATCGAATAGTAATAAATTAATTCTGAATTCTCAATTGATCTTGAACCCAATTTTGAAATAATTCATCAATTAGCCGTTGACGCATCGGTTCATCTAATTTCGCGGAAATAATTTGATCTGGACGAATAATCACATACCATTGCTCTAATTGAATCGGACGACAAATTTGACCGATCGGTTGAGTGGAAATAAGCTGAGCGATCGCGGGATGCGGTACACTGAGTTCGACTGGGCCAACTAATCCCCCAGTCTGTGCTTCTGCACCTTGAGAATATTGTCGGGCAATCTCTTCAAAGGTTTGCTCCCCATCCATCAATCGAAAATACACCTCTTGGGCAATCCCCAAATCGTTGGTGCGAATTAACGAGTAAATACCTCGATCTAATTGTCCTTTGCGTTTGAGAAAATATGATTCGAGTTTATTACCCCAATTTTCTTGTTTGAATTTATCAATTTTAAAATTGCGAATGGCAATATCTGCCAAGTGTTGACGATCCAACCCATGAGCATTTAACCATTGTGCCAGTCGATCTTCTGTTGTTAATTGATAACGATCGTAAAATTGTTTCAGCGCGCTGATTTGTTCCTCGCTGGTACATTCGATTTTGGCAATTTCTCGATCGATCGCCAATTCGCGCAATAACCCTGGTAAGATCTGGTATTTCTTCAATAGAGGCACTAGTTCCGCCTGCGCTACCTGGAAATTACCAACTTGCATGAATTCAGTCATCTTTTTATCTATCGGCGGGGAATAACTAGTCACTACTGTTGGTATTTCTGAAACTCTATAAGATTATTATGCCCCGGAGATCGGTCAGATCGATCGATCTAGATGGAAAATGGGAGACTAGGAGACTGGGAGACTGGGAGACTAGGAGACTAGGAGACTAGGAGACTAGGTGATAATATTCACTGTTCACTATTCACTATTCACTGCTCACTATTCACTATTCACTAATTACTAATTACCCCATAAACCTATGAATAAAGACACTCACCCAACCTTAAGCCAGATTGTGATTTATCCGATTAAATCATTGGATGGGATGGTAGTCAATCAAGCTAAAATTTCCCCAGGGGGTGCCTTAGAATTCGACAGGCGTTGGGCGATTGTGGACGAGCAAGGGAAAGTTGTCAATGCTAAGCGCACTGCTAAAATTGGGCAAATTCGGAGTAATTTTGATTTTGTCGATTCGCCACAGCAATTACAAATTAGTCTTCAAAGTGGGAAAAATTCTACTGTTGATACGTTTTGTTTGAGTACCGAACTGGATCGAGTAGGGCGATGGCTGAGTGTTTTTTTGGGGTTTACCGTGAGCCTCGTTGAAAATGCGATTGTCGGGTTTCCTGATGACTTAAATGCCTATGGGCCGACAATTATTAGTACAGCTAGCCTAGAAAGTATTTGTGAGTGGTTTCCCGAATTAGATTTAGCTGAAGTTCGCCGCAGATTTAGGACGAATTTAGAAATTAATAATGTTCCCGCATTTTGGGAAGATCAGCTATTTGGCGGAGCAGATCGAGTAATTAAGTTTCAATTAGGGTCGATCCAATTTGAAGGGATTAATCCCTGTCAACGTTGTATTGTACCGACTCGCAATTCCCTCACTGGCGCAGTAGCGCCAAATTTTCAACAGATTTTCCAGCACCAGCGACAACAGACAATTACCGAAAAAGCTAATGGGTGGATGGGTTTTACGCGATTTAACCATTTTTATCGACTGGCCGTAAATACCCGAATTCCGTTGATTGAAGCTGGAAAATGTTTAAATACTGACGATCGATTGTGCTTATTTAAACCGGCTTAAAGATCTGAATCGATCGGGACGAATTGCCATCAATTCAAAACATTTGGACAAGATATTGCTATACTGAAAAAATTCTAGCTTCAAATCTGACTTTTGAGTTTTGACTGTGACGTTCCACCGATCCCAATGTATCTATGAGCACAAATATATCTCTGAGTTTTTTAATAGTTACGGGTGCATTTATCAGCGCTCAGGCAACGATCGCCCAAAATTTAATTCCCATCGAGCAATCTCCAGTAACAAATAATACATTAAAAGCTCAGGTATTGGTGGCCGATAATATCGATATAGTCGGAACCAAATTCTCACAAGCTCCAACAACACCAACTCTGCAAACACCTGTATTCTCCAGTGATGTCGCAACGTTTGCCCAATCCAGCCCCAAAATTAGTGCGGCACCAGCACAACCAGACTCAGAGGCTGCCGTCGAAATCCCCGTACCTGCACCACGAACTCAGTTAATCCCTGGACAGCGGATAATTCAGACACCTCAAGCAGTTAAAATCGATCCGCAATCTAAGTCAATCGAGATACCTGTAACCTCTGCCAAGCCTACTGCTAGTTCAGCACTCCAATCGAGACCAACCAACTCGATCGATAATGGAGGACAGCAATCATCAGCAATCGCTATCTATCCCCTCACCAATCCCGCCCCCATCACCTCGAAATTTGGTTGGCGGACACATCCCTTAACTGGTAATCGTCGCTTTCATTCTGGCATCGATATTGCCGCAGCTTCCGGCGCACCTGTTGTCGCCACCGGATCTGGCATTGTCATCTCCGCTGGCTGGAATGGTGGCTATGGTAAAGCGATCGTCATTCAACACAATGGCACTCAGCAGACCCTCTACGGCCATCTATCCGAGATATCGGTGCAACCAGGTCAAAGGATCGATCGAGGGACCGTCATCGGGCTGGTAGGCAGCACTGGGAATTCAACTGGTCCCCACTTACACTTTGAAAGTCGGACATCGACGACGGGTGCTTGGGTAGCGGTGGATCCTGGTCAAGAAATCCAGTATGCTGTAGATACACTCCGTCGCTCGATGCCTTACGCTCAAAAGGATTTACCACCAGGAATTTAGGGGATAGTGAATAGTGGATGGTTAGTTTGTAGGTTGCGGTGATTGGTTGTGAGGATAGTGAATAGGCAAATAGTGAAATTACTTCCCACACTCCCCACACTCCCCAGTTCCCTGGCTCTCAATTCAGCAACTTCTAAAATCTAGAGATTGCCTCGTAGAGATCGGGCAAGTCATTCTCAATCAAGATTAGATCTTTTGCCTGTCTGTGTTCGGGACTGGTGAGATAGGCGAGTGCGAGATCGCGGTTGGGAAATTCCATTAGTTTATCGGGGGATAAACCACCTTCGAGTAATCCGGCTTTGAGGGACTCTTTATTGGTGTCGCCGACTACTATGGCCAAATCGCAGATCGAGGCAGCTTTAAGAGCCACCTGACGGTTCTCAGCGGCTTGAATCTCGCCCAGTTCTACCATCCCTGGAGTCATGAGGATTTTGCGTCCGCCTTCGAGGACTTCGAGGACTTCTAATGCTGAGGCAAACCCGATCGGGTTAGAATTATAGGAGTCGTCGAGAATGAACCCATCGCCGTTTTTGCGGAGGTTGAGGCGGCTATTGGCTGGTTCGAGGTTGTGGATGGCGGCGATGACGTAATCGGGATCTTTGCCCAAAGCGCAAGCCATTGTAAATGAGCCGACGAGGTTGGAGAGCATGGGGACTCCCAATAGTTTGGTGAAGCCTGGATATTCTTGATCTTGCCAATGGATGGTAAAGGTTGTACCTTCCATACTGGCTTTAATGTCGGACATCCAACAGTCGAGGTGTCCTGATTCGGGTTCTAAGCCGTAGAGGAGGGTGGTTTGTTTGGGATATTCTGTCGCCATTTTTCGTGCGCCCGGATTGTCGCCGTTACAGACTAATAATCCATCGGCGGGAACTGCTTGAGCGAGTTCGCATTTAGCTTTATAGATATTTTCGGCTCCACCAAAACGTTCGAGGTGCATGACACCGACGGCGGTAACTAATCCGGCGTTAGGTGGGGTGAAACGACATAATTTCGCAATGGAGCCGATTTGATAAGCTCCCATTTCGATGATGGCGATTTCCTGTTGGGGTTTGAGATTTTCCCGAATTTGGCGGGTGATACCCATTTCGGTGTTGATACTTCCAGGTGTCCAGAAGGTGGGTTCGATCGATTCGAGAATACTACCTAAGATGGACTTAGTACTAGTTTTACCATAACTTCCGGTAATGCCGATCGTGTATGGCTGATAATCAGCGAGAATATCTTTGGCTTCTTGCAGAAATGCCTGTTGTTTTTTGAGTTCGTTCGGCCACAAGATGGAATTAGCAATCACAATCCAGATGGGGGCGGATTGAATCAAAATAACCGCGATGAGCCAGTAGATGTAGATACTATCGCCAGCACCTAAGACATATGTGCCAGAAATAATCAGGATAGTTGCGATCGCATTTAAGCCCAGAGCTAAATTATAAATCGCCGTGGCTCGATCGGTCATATTCAGTTTAATCTTACCCACCTTGCGCGGATCTTCTTCCTGAACACCAACGAAGACTAAGACTGCGGCAGCGATGACACAAATTGCCAAACAAAGTGTCATATCGCCCCCCGTCGCGAATTTACTCAGAGCGGCAGCTATTAGGGCGACAAGGGTACCTTTAGTATCAAAAGTACGTTTTTCCAGAAACCAAGCCTTAAACCGCGTTCCGTTGTATTCTTCCTGCTGGAAGTACCGCAGATATCGCAATCCCCGACGGGTGAAAAAGATAATCGTAGCAGCAGAAATCAATGTCAGGCAGATGATGGTCAGCATTATCTCTATCTCTTTACAACTTAGCTAAAAATTTATCAACATAATAAGAACACAGATGAGATCCTTCAGCCTGAAACATAAAGTGATCGCGATGAGGAATCGTAATTAATTCCGACTGCGAAAATAGACTATGATAACGGTGCCCCATTTCTACCGGCGTTTCCGTATCAGCTTCCCCCCAGAGCAATAGCACAGGAATCGGAATTTGCTTGGCAATCTCAGTCAGATCCTCACTCACCGTCTTCACTAGGGTTCCCCGCAATGCACCAGCATTGAGATAATCGCGGGAACCATAATTTTGACTATGCCATGTCAGCAGCTCATCGCGATAGAGCGGCGAAATTTTGAAAGCATTTCGCATATTTCGCACCCACTGACGGCGGAGCGACTGCTTGAGCGTACTTACCCGCTGCAAACCACCGGAATTGATTAACGTAATCGAACGCACCTTCTGGGGATATTTATGGGCGAGACGAATCGATACCCGCCCCCCAAAAGAATGTCCCAACATATCCGCCGATTCAATCCCTTGGGCTTCTAAATACTGGTAAATTCGATCGGCATACTGGATTGTATCCCAATCCGACGGTGGCGGTGCCGACTTGCCGAAGCCAGGTAAATCGAGAATATGTACTTTTGCTATTGGTGCTAGCAATTCGCCCATCGGTTGCAGGGATTGGAGATTTTGTCCCCACCCGTGGAGCATCAGTAGGGGATAACCACGATCTCCCATTTGGACGGTGTTTAATTGCACTGGAACCATTACTCGCACTTTTGCCTGTTTATCAGCTTAAATTATCATCGATCGGTACCGAGATAAAGTAAAAATTTTCAGAAGATGAAAGATTGTCGAATATATCTGGGTACACTAAGAGCGATCGGTCTCACTGTTGCCATCTAAATTATTGGATCCGATCGGGCGTAAGTTATTTTTTATACCCATACTTACCTTTATTTAGACTCTCATGTTGATGATGACACTTGATATTCTCCTAGAAAAGACTACGATGACCTAAGCTAGCTACTAGGAGGACTTTCGATAATTATCGATTAGAAATAGCGGTGGAGATTAAATATGTTTGCAGTTGGCAAAAAAGTTGGTAGTGGGGTAGAACAAATTATTTATGAACATTTTCTATATGTCGTAAAAACTGAGCCACCAGGCAACATGATCGACAGGTTTCGGAGTATATTTATTGAAGGTGTTAATTATAGCGATGGTCGGATTTGGAAGACGATCGAAACAGCGGCATTTGAGAAAGATGCCGAACAGAATTTCCCCCTAATTATTAACCGCTGTTGTTATATTCTCGTAAATTACTGGCAAATGCAACCATCTGGATCTGCATCAGTTGCTAGTTTAGTTGAGCTGCTGGCGAATCTCAATGACGTGCGAATGACAACATATTCGCGGATTGTGCGTCGGCTGCGTCATTTGCTCCAATCATACTTACAGAGCGAGGATTATACTAAGCTCAAAAGATTAAATCAGGTACTCAATGGCACCACCGATCATGATACCATTGAAGACCGTCCACTGGGTACATTAATTACCCGTTATCCTTATTTATATCAACATTCTTTAGTCTCTGATGAACGTATTTTTGAGAATATAGAGACAATTAAACGGGTACAACAGAATCTACGTCAACAACAGGAAACAGATTTATCCCATTACTTAACTTATCAAGTGAGACGATCGCGAATCAAGGCCCAATTGGGTCGAGATGCTGCTAATAATTTACCACCGATTGCCAATCCTACTTTATTATCTACCAAAGAATTGGGGATGGCTTTTGGTCAATTTGCGGGTAAAGTGGAAGGTGATTATAGCTATCAAGATTTATCTCGTAGTTTTGTATCTAGGCTGCAAATGCAGCCAACGGTCAAGAAATTTAAGCGAGACTTATATGAGTATATAATTGCGGGGATCGATAGTGGTTATGGTAATCGCAATTTTAACGACAGATTATATAAAACCATCGATGGTATTTTACCCGATCGAGACCGTCAGCCGCTCGATGAAATTACGATGCTTAGAACTTGTACTCATCTGCTTAACTATTTAGTAATCGAAAGTCCTAGCAACCCCCAGCATTTTGTATTCATGGATCTAGTCAGTAATTTAGGTGCAGTTTTTACCACTGGCTTACTGCTAAAAATAGTGCTGATTTGTCAGAAATCCAAGCCGCTATTAGAAAGTAGATTATCAATGCTATTTAACCATTATGAATCTTCTCAATGTAAAGGTGTTCCTTGGCTAGTTAGATCTCTGGAAAACTGGAATGTTGCTGGTGCAATTCATTTCGGCACTATGGATGCTGCATCTCTAAATTTCTTACAATCTATCGGGAAATAATTGATAATTAATAATTGATAATTAATAATTAATAATTATCTTGACTCCCAACTCCCCCTATCTATTACTAGTACTAAGCGGCATAAGTTTCGCAAACATCAGATCCCTCTTTCTCCCATCTCCCATCTGAAATACTAGCTTTATCTATGCCGCTTACGTACTAGTCATCAAAACTTTGATGAAGTTCTTCAGCTACTCGTTTTAAGCGGCGTAATTGTGATTCCATATCTGATTTGGTTAATTTGGCAGCAAATATATTAAATCCCCAAGCAACTAACTTGTTGGGAATATTAAATTCAAAGCGATTGACTAATCTGGTACCGCGTTCATTTGGTTCGCATTCCCAGCGATCTTTACCTTTGAAGAATCCATCGAATCCCCAAATAATTAAACCAGGTTCTCTCGCTAATACGATATTTTTCAATGTCGGTTTAATGCCTGGAATTTGAATAGTAAATTTACTTCTACTTCCGACACTAGTTCCCCATTCGCCAATGGGTTCGCATTTGAGTGCAGGATTGAGCCATCGCTGCATTAATTCTAAATCGGTAATGCATTTATCTACTGCGGTTGCGCTGGCTTTAATTTGAATTGATTGTTCAAAAATAGGCATTTTTTAGGAAGGCTTTAGGCTTTAGATGTTAGGCTTTAGGGAATAAACAATAAGTAATAAGTAATAAGTAATAAGTAATAAGTGTTAGAAAAATGTAAGTATTTTAAAGTCTAAAGCCTAAAGCCTAAAGCCTAATACCTAAAGTCTAAAGCCTACTCCCTAACTCTTCCTTAATGCGATCGACGATCGAGTGTTTATCAATGGTATCAAGAATTTGGGCGATGACGGATTTCGGGCTATTGTCGCCCCAGGATGCGCCGTTGGCTAAGTATGTTTTGGTAACTCGTCCGATTGTATAGGTGGCGACTCCAGCGATACTAGCTTGGGTGAGGGCGACAGCGGTATATGGTGCGATGCTAATTCCAGCCGTAGCGGGGGCAAAAATCGCCATTAAGCCTTTGATTCCACTTAATCCGAGGCTGACTGCCAATTCGCTAATTGTCAGCCCACCCATGCCGATTGCCATCGTCTGGAGCAGTCCGGTTGCGCCCGATCGAGTCATCGGGATACCATAGAATTTGGATAGTCGCATAATCATCGCAATATCGATCGCAGCACCAGCGATAATATCAGCAGCAGTGATGGGATTGAGGGCAATGGCGATCGATTTTGTCATCACTGATTGCCAGATAATATCATTGGCAGCTTCGTCCCGACTATCCATTTTGCGATCGATTAGTTGCTTCTGGATTCGATCGGCTGCTAGCATGGCATTGAGTGCGGCTAAAGATTTACCTTCCCGTTGGAGGATTTGGACGATGCGCCATTTTAATTCGGCGACTTGGGGCTTACCTGGATGATAGCTCACGCCCATACTGCCATCTTCTCGTCGATCGGCACGGATGGCAACTGGTGCGGCGGCGACCATAATTATCTCATTCGGACTGATAATTTCGCGCACCCGCTCGTCACGAATTTTGGCATATATCTCCAGTTTATCTGCTTCGGGATAGCGATCGACTTTATTAAATACTAATAAAATTGGTTTACCCGCCGCTCTGAGTTGGGAAAGTGTCTGCAATTCGAGTTCGGTAATATCGCCAGCAATCATAAACAGAATTAAATCTACCTGACGAGCAATCTCATGGGCGAGTCGTTGACGCTCTTCCCCTTCAACCTCATCAATCCCAGGCGTATCGATAAATTCGATTGGCTCTTGTAAAGTAGCTGGTGTGTCTTTATCTAAATCGAATTCATCTTGCCAATTATCGATTTCCCAGACTACTTGCTGGCGCTCTTTCGTTACGCCATGTAGAGCACCAGCTTGAAATATTTCCTGTCCGATTAAAGCATTTAGCAGTGAAGATTTGCCCCTACCTACCATCCCAAATACCGCTACTTGAAATACTGCTCGATCGAGTTTGATCAGCATCGCACTTAATTGGGCTATCTCTGATTCTAATCCACATCGTTCCCGTTGACTCAGATCCAGATTCACTAAAATTTGACGCAAACTATCCTGAGCCTGTTGATAATTTCGCTCCGATTGAATCGTATTAAAACTATCGATCGTACTTGCTAGATTTTGTGAATCTTCCGGTGATTGACTCATTGGGAGATGGGAGAGTGGGAGAGTGGGAGATGGGAGATGGGAGATGGGAGATGGGAGATGGGAGATGTAATATCAATTATCAATTATCAATTATCAATTAATATTCTGATTTTCTATCCCTTGACATTAGCGCAATAATTGCTTCTTGAGCGGTAATTTTACTTTGCAACATTCGATCGACTAATCCGGTAATTGGCATATATATCTGGTGTTGATTAGCAATTTTAACCAATACATTAGTCGTATTTATACCTTCCGCTGTTCCCTTTAGATCTGCTAAAACTTCGCTTAGATTTTTACCTTGCGCTAAGCCATAGCCAACTTGATAATTACGACTGAGTGGACTATTGCAGGTAGTCAAAAGATCGCCTAAACCCGATAACCCATAAAAGGTTTCCGGTTTACCGCCCCAATATTGCCCAATCCGAATAATCTCTGCTAATCCTCGTGTTAATAGAGCTGATTTAGCATTATTCCCTAATTGTAGACCATCACAAGTTCCAGCGGCGATCGCAATCACATTCTTCACTGTCCCAGCAATTTCAACACCGACAGGATCGTCATTAGTATATACCCGAAACTGGGAGGAAGAAAATATTTCCTGAATCTTATTAGCCGCATCCACATTATCACTAGCAACTACCGTCGCCGCTGGTAATCCTTGCTGAATTTCGAGCGACAAATTTGGTCCAGATAGGACAACAATGGGATTATTTGGAAACGCATCATGCCAAAGTTGTGCAGGTGTTAAATTAGTTTTTGGGTCTAGTCCTTTAGTTGCTGTTACAATGATTTGGTTTGGTTCGATCGATCCAGTTAACTGTTCGATTACTGCGCGGACTCCCGACATTGATACCGCTGAAATAATCGCAATTTTATCGATAATGATATCTGCTAATATTTCACTAGAATTTCGCGACCAAATTTTTGGTTCATAACCATTAATTCGGGTTAAATTTGCTAGCGCACCACCCCAAGCACCTGCACCAATAATTATAATTCGATCGGACATTTAGAAAATTAATCCTAGTATTAGACAGATAATATCTCTAAGTTTAGCGCGAAAGCTATTTCCGGCGTTTGACAACCAGCGATCAAACATCTAAGATGATTTCACAAAAATGATTATTATTCTTATGGTAATGCACCCATCATGAAAATTACCACTAACAGCGTAAACCCCAGATTTGGCGATATTTACCGCAGGATGATATCAATCGGACTCATATTGGGGTTATTAACTGGATGTAAATCATCCCATCAGCAGTCACCTGGAGCCGCAGTCAGCAAAAATCCCAAAGTAGTTGTAACGAATACCGTATTGTGCGATCTTACCAAACAAATTGCGGCGAGTACAGTTGAGGTGATTTGTCTATTAACTCCTGGTAGCGATCCTCATGTATATAAACTTACCCCAACAGCGCGACAATCGATCGAGGATGCTAAACTATTATTGTATGGTGGTTATGACTTTGAGCCAGAGCTAATTAAAGCCATCAAAGCGACATCGAATCCAGCTCAAAAAGTAGCAGTGTACGAGTTAGCAGTACCTCAGCCTCAGCAATTCGAGGAAGATGGTAAAAGTACGACAGATCCCCATGTGTGGCACAATGCTCAAAA
>JAPJYX010000175.1:0-10915 GCA_030503985.1 Himalopsyche tibetana
ATCGAGAGAACAGCAAATGGTCGATATCAGTTAACTTGCGATCGAACCATAAATGCAAGTTAATTACCGGCACACCCTCCAATCCCTGCATCTTGTCAAAAAACTCCATCCCTTGCCACAACTGGGGATCAGCGTTTTAATCACATCCACAGGCATCGCCGAAACATAGGCATCCGCCACCACAACCTCATCCGCCGCCCCATTAATCCCCCGCATCAGAAAATGCCGCACATTCCCATCTTCATCCAACACGATTTCCTTCAGCGGCTTCTCCATCCGAATTTCGCCCCCACGGGCTTGGAAATGCTCCACAATAGGTTGACACAAGCGTTCCGTTGGCGAACCGTCTAGGAAGGCAATTTTGGAGCCGTAGCGTTGCTTTAAGAACTATAATCGCCGTTAACGGAATCGTCGCCGAGACATCTTCGGGATTGATAAAAGTTAAAGCCTTAGATGCAGCGATAAAAATATCCGAATTCACTCGATCGTCAATGCCCTGCAACCGCAGCCATTCCAGTAGACTATACTTGTCCATATCTTCAACATACTGCTGTCCCCGTAAGACTGCGGGCCATAATCCCAGAGCAAACTTAATCTTTTGCTCCCAAGTTAGCATGTCATTATTCCGCAAAATCGAAAAAATCACATTAAACGGCGCAGGGATATCCGGCACACTGAAATATGAGTACTTACCAGGCTTCTCAGGCTGATTAAAAATGAGAGCATGTTCCTTCCATTGCAGGCGATCCTCAATCCCCAGCTCCTTCATCAACTGGAGCATGTTAGGATAAGCCCCAAAGAAAGCATGAAGTCCAGTCTCATACCAGTCCCCATCCTCATCCTTCCAAGCTGCAACTAACCCACCAAGTACATCCCGACTCTCAAATAAGATTGGGGTATGTCCGGCATCTGCTAAATATTTAGCACAAGCTAGTCCGGCTAAACCTGCTCCTGCAATGGCTACACGCATTTATTGCTACTATCCCTATACGATCGACTTGAGTAATTCTTTCTTTATCCACTCTAATTATATTTGCATTTCTTTACAATTCAACATCGAGATTTAGGCTTTAGGCTTTAGGCTTTAGGCTTTAGGCTAGAAAATCCCCTCCTTGGAGGGGTACCCGCAGGGGGGGGTGGGTAGATCTCCGCATCCAATACGGTTCGGATAAGCCCCCAGCCCCCAATTCTGGGGGAGCCGGATCCGGAAGTCCCCCAGAATTGGGGATTTAGGGGGCGATTATCCTCGTTAGATCTACTAACCGAACCGTATTGTCTCCGCATCTGTTCCCATCTCCAATCTCCCATCTCCCATCTCCCATCTCCCATGAAATCCAATCGATATTGTGTCTTTGTTTGCAATAAACAGCCCACTGCGGAACATCCCAGCGGTTGCTGCGGTCTTGTAGGTGCAGGTGAGATTTATAGCGCCTTTCAGGCTGAAATTGTGGCACGAGAGCTGACAGACAGGATCGAAGTTCGTCAATCTGGCTGTCTCAACCACTGTGAATTTGGCGCAGTCGCCCTAGTCTATCAACCCGATTGGGGTGATTTTGCTTGGCTACCAACCAAAATCCGCCTAAAAATTCGTCGCAAGTTCTTTCCAAATCGCCATGTATACGGTCAACTTACGCCTGGAGATATTTCCGAACTAGTCGATCGTCATTTTGTCAAGGGAAAACCACTTAAAAGATGTCAAATCGATAATTTGACTATTGTCTAAAAATTGCAGTAACATGCATAAGACCAGTGGATTGCTGCTAATAAATACAAAATACTTGGAGGTAGCGATCGTTGTATTCGATGCGTGGGGCTTTACATAAAATAGAAAAGTTGAGAAAACTGATACCGATTAGCGATCTGCAATGGGCTAAATTCGATTTACTCAGAACCTTAGTGAGACGAGATTTAGAAGCGCGTTATAAGGGATCTGTACTGGGAAACCTATGGCCTTTAGTCAATCAGCTATCGCAGTTACTGATTTATACCTACGTGTTCTCGATCGTCCTCAAAGCCAAACTCAGCCTTCAAGGTGTTCCCGAAAATAATTTCACTTATGGCTTATGGTTATTTGCTGGATTATTGCCTTGGATTTCCTTTACAGGTGGGTTACTACAATCGGCAAATTCAGTCATTTCACAGCCTAATTTAGTTAAAAAAGTAGTTTTCCCCTTAGCATTGTTACCTTTGGTGCCAGTTTTATCAACATTCATTGAAAGTGCATTCGGGCTAATCGCTTTGATATTTTTTGTTGCTTTAGCTACGCAAACTTTACATTCAACTTTGGCTCTATTGCCACTAGTATGGTTGACTCAATTGTTGTTGACTGCTGGGCTAGGTTATCTCTGTGCAAGCCTGACAGTATTTTTGCGAGATATTCCGCAAACATTGGGCGTAATCTTAAATCTTTGGTTTTATATGACCCCGATTATTTATCCAGCTTCAGCCATTCCTGAAAGTTTTAGAAATTTAGTGTTTTGGCTAAATCCGATCGCCGCAATCTCAGAGATTTATCGAGATATTATTTTAGTGGGAGAAATAAAACATTGGCATGAGTGGGGTGTCGCTTCAGCTATCGCAGTTATAGTATTCTATTGTGGGTTTATTGTTTATAAGCGGTTGCGTCCAGCATTTGCTGATATATTGTAAGAATTAAGACTTGCACTTCGATTGTTGTTTAAAAATTTCCAGGATATAAGAGTAAAAGCATGGGAGCAGAAATTGCAATTTCCCTAAATAATGTATCGAAGAGCTTTAATCGATATGCACAGCCAATAGATAGGCTGAAGGAAATAATTTTTCCTGGAAAATCTTGTGCTGAGGAATTTTTGGCATTGCGGGATATCTCCTTTGACATCATGAAAGGAGAAACGATGGGCATTATCGGGCGAAATGGTGCAGGTAAGTCAACCCTATTACAACTTATTTGTGGAACTTTAACACCTACTCGTGGAGAAGTAAAAGTAAACGGTAGAATTGCAGCATTGTTAGAGTTAGGTGCTGGATTTAATCTTGAGTTCACTGGGCGGGAAAATGTTTACATGAATGGCGCGATTATGGGGCTTTCTAAGGGGGAAGTCGATGAGCGGTTCGATCATATTGCTGCATTTGCTGATATCAAAGATTTTATCGATCGACCTGTCAAAACTTATTCTAGTGGGATGTATGTAAGATTAGCTTTTGCTGCGGCAATTCATGTTGACCCAGATATCTTAATTGTAGATGAAGCTTTAGCTGTGGGAGATATGTTTTTTCAAGCAAAATGTATGTCGCGGATGCGTCAGATGATGGACTCTGGCGTGACAGTACTATTTGTTAGTCATGATACTTCTTCAGTTAAGAGTCTTTGTCAAAGAGGTGTCTTTTTAGAGAATGGTGAACTTAAAAAAATTGGGAAAGCATCGGATGTAGTTGCTAGTTATATAAGTATCGTTCATGGTGACATGAATCAAGAATTAAAAATTCAATTGCCAAATGGTGCTAATCAAAATGAAATAAATGTTCCCAATCAGCAGCCAGGAAGTATCGATCGAGTCGCTATCGGCTCAGTCATATCAGAAATTTTTGTCTCAACCGATCGACAGATGGAGTTTTCAGATGGTGCTTATCGATACGGAGAAGGTGGCGCGAAAGTATTAGATATTAAGCTACTTAATAGTCAATTTGTGCCAACTACACAACTGGGATCGAGAGAAGAATTTACAATTCAAGCATCGATCTTATTTGACAAAGATTTTCCGACTTTTTGTTTTGGTTATTTAATTAGAGATATTAAGGGAATTGATATTATTGGTACGGTGACATCAGTTGAGAAAATTCAGATGCCCAGGATTCAAGCTGGTGACTTATATGTTGTCGAAATGAAATCGGCAAACATGTTGAATGCGGGAATATATACTTTGACTTTTGCCGTAGAATTGCCAATTGTGATGAATCAACAGCATATTTATTTAGACTGGATCAATGATGCTTTAATATTTAAAGTCGATCTGGCTCAAGACCCGCTCGATCGCTTTACCTCGAAAGTTTACGTACCTGCCCAAATCAAGTGTTTACAAGTCAAGATCTAAAATTTATATCAAGCAATGGACGATCCGATAATACCATTAAAATACTTTATTCATAGATTAGCCTGTGTTGAAACGACAAATATTGGATGTGGTACTCGGATTTGGGCTTTCGCTCATATATTGCCAGGTGCAATAATTGGTCGAGATGTTAATATTTGCGATCACACATTTATTGAAAATGATGTAATAATAGGAGACCGTGTTACTGTTAAATGTGGCGTTTATCTCTGGGATGGATTGCGGTTAGAAGATGATGTTTTCATCGGACCAAATGCAACATTTACAAATGATAAATTTCCGCGTAGCAAGCAGTACTTAGATATAGTTCCAACAACAATTATCAAACAAGGTGCCAGTATTGGGGCAAATGCTACTATATTACCTGGTCTGATAGTTGGCAAAAATGCAATGATCGGTGCAGGTGCAGTCGTAACTCACGATATCCCAGATAATGCCTTAGCGATCGGCAATCCAGCAAAAATAGTCAAAATCATGACAGAACCTAAACGATCGAACAGTTAAATAACACATTATATTTCGATTTATACTTATTTAGAAAAAAGAGGCAATCGAGTGATTGAAAAAATGTAAAAATTATCGACCTTCCTAAAAATTACCGATCCTCGTGGAAATTTGACATTTATTGAAGGTGGTCAACATATTTGATTATGATATTAAGCGAGTTTTTCTACTTGTATGATGTCCCCCGGTGGTGCCGAACGTGCTGGGGTTCATGCACTCAAAAACCTGCAAAACAATTTTTGATCGCAATGTCTGGTAGTTTTGATGTTGTGTTAGATGACGGTAACACAAAAAAAACGTTTTCATTTGAATCGATCTTATTGTGGAGTTTATATCGCGCCGATGGTGTGGCGAGAACTGGAAAAACTTCTCCTCTGGGTCTGTCTGTATGGCATTAGCATCTACATTTTATGATGCTGCTGACTATTATCGAGATTATGAAGAGTTTCTTAGCGTTACCAGAAGTGTTCCATCATGAAAAATCCCATTTATAGATTTTCAAGCTCCCTATCTTGAATTAAAAGCCGAGCTTGATGCCGCTTACCAACGAGTCATGGCATCTGGCTGGTACATTTTTGGGACAGGAAGTTGATGCTTTTGAAACTGAGTTTTGCAGCATACTGTGAAACTAGCTACTGTATCGGTGTCGGGAAATGGATTAGAAGCTTTGCATTTAATCTTGAAAGCAATGGACATTGGAGCTGGCGATGAGGTAATTGTGCCGGCAAATACGTATATTGCTAGTTGGTTAGCGGTTTCTCAGGTAGGAGCTACTCCCATTCCAATCGAACCAGATGAAAAAAACATATAATATTAATTCATCAATCATTGAAATGGCAATTACTAAGCGCACAAAAGCAATTATGGCAGTTCATTTATATGGTCAACCTGCTGAAAATGGATACCATTAATGATATTGCGGTGCGACACAATTTAAAAGTAATTGAAGATGCCGCTCAAGCACATGGTGCAAGATATAAAGATCGTCGAGTTGGTAGTTTAGGACATGCCGCAGGTTTCAGTTTTTTATCCTACCAAGAATTTAGGAGCGATTGGTGATGCTGGAGCGATAACTACTAACGATCCTCAATTAGCAGATCGAATTCGCCTGTTACGTAATTATGGTTCTCGTGTCAAGTACAAAAATGAAATTCAGGGTTATAACAGCCGACTTGATGAATTACAGGGCGGCATTTTTTGCGGGGTAAAAACTAGCTAGACTCGATCGCTGGAACGATCGGCGTGTCAAAGTTGCAACACAATATTTAAAAAATTTGGGAGACAATCCCAGTTTAATTCTACCCTTTGTACCCAATTGGGCAGAACCAGTCTGGCATTTATTTGTCGTGCGTCACCCCAATCGGGATAAACTAGAGCAGCACCTACGACAGAATGGGATTGCAACACTAATTCATTATCCCACTCCGCCCCATTTTGTCTGATGCTTATAGAAGAGAGGATGCGGATTTGGATAGTTTTGCCTGTTGCGGAGTGTTTTGAGTAGAGAAGTTCTGAGTTTACCAATCGGATCTCATTTTTACCGATCTACAAATTGAGGCAGTAACAAAAATTTTAGTGGAGGATATATAAGTGGGGAGATAGTATGCCTCAAATCGGTGTTGTGATGATTACTTATCAGCATGAAAAAATATATTGCTGAAGCAATTCAGAGTATATTAGATCAAACGTTTGAAGATTTTGAATTGATCGTTGTTAATGATGGCTCTACAGATCGAACTGACGAAATCATTTGCAGCTTCAACGACGAACCCCGAATCACATATATTTATCAAGAAAATCAAGGTCCAAGTGCTGCTATAAATAACGGGATCCTATCATCAAGCAGTAAATATATCGCGCTGATGTCTGGCGATGATGTCTGCTATGCTCAACGATTGGAAGTTCAATATCAACATATCAACAATTCTGGAAATAAAATTATGTTTTTTCTTGGGTTGATTTTATAGATGATGATAGTCAATTATTTGTTGGCGAACATTTCGCCCGAAATTTCTTCAATCATCCCAACCGAACCCGTGCAGAAATATTACATTGGTTTTTTTTGGAAAGGCAACTATTTATGTGCTGTTTACTGCGCTGGTTGAAAAAGAAGTTTTTATTAGAATGTGGTTTTGTTTAACTTATCATCGATCCAGTTACAAGATTTTTGATATGTGGATCGAAATTGTTAAAAAATACGATATATCATTAATAGAAGACAAGCTAGTAAAATATAGAGTTCGCTCTAACTCTAGTAATTTAAGTAGCGATCCTGCTAACTTAATTCGTTCTGTCTTTGAACAATATCAGCTATACAAAAAATATACTAGATAATGTTCCCATCTATCTTTTTCAAAACAACCTTTTTCGGATTCTATTAAATGTCTAGAATTTCAAGAAGGTTATGAGTATGAATTAGAAAAAGCTTTTTCTATATTTAGAACACGATTCCAAATTATTTCAAAAATATTGGAGTAGAGAAAAATATTTAACTTGCTCAAAAAAAGAACAAGTCCCTATCAATTTCAAAATCCAAGTATGATTTTGGACCTCCCTGAACTATACAAAGTCACTAAGGATGCAGATATTGCAAATAGCCGGAAACAAATTGAATTAGAGCAATCTCAATGCCGCTTACAACAATCTCAATCTGAATTAGAGGAATCTCGCTCTGAACTTCAGCAGATTCAATCTAAGTTAGAAAAAATTCAGTCTGAATTAGGTAAATCTCAATCAGAATTGAATCAATCTTCATCTGAATCAAGAAATAAATATGTATCGATCGAAAGTAATAAGCAATTAGGAATACAATCATCATCACCAGATTTGCCATTAATTGATATTTCGATAGTTTACTCACAATTCTAGCAAATGGATTGATGCCTTTTTTCTCTAGTCTATTAAAACAAGTATATCCTACTCAGTTCATCAATATATTATTGACAGACAATCAGTCTAGTGATGATACTGTCGAATTGTGCCAATCTATTTCAAATAAATATTCTAGCTACTTTAATAGTTTTAAGATATTTGAGTGCCCTAATTCTGGATTTGGATCTGGTCATAATCATAATATAAAAGCGGGTAGCACTGAATATTTTTTAGTGTCTAATATAGATTTGGAGTTTTCACCTGATGCAATTTTCAAAGCTGTAAATACCGCTATTTTAGATGACATCGATGTAGCTTCTTGGGAATTCCGTCAAAAACCGTTTGAACATCCTAAATATTATAACCCTGTTACGTTAGAAACCAATTGGTCTGCTCATGCCTGTATCCTGTTTCGACGTTCTGCATTTGAATATGTTAATGGTTACGAAGAGAAAATATTTCTGTATGGGGAAGATGTAGAGCTTTCTTACCGATTGCGCGACAATGGTTTTCGGATTAAGTACTGTCCATCAGCAGTCTGTTGGCATTACACTTATGAATATGCCAATCAAGTCAAAAGATTACAATTTTTGGGTAGTACCTTAGCAAATAGTTATATCAGACTAAGGTACGGATCTGCAAGGCAAATAGCAAAAATTGCCTTAATGTATTTAAAGCTATTTTTGTCACCACCTTGTATTGAGGGGCAACGATACGGATTGCTAGTAAATATTTATAAAATCTTGAAAAATTCTTTTTATTTTTTGAGCACCCGTAAAAAAAGTAAGCAATTATTTCCCATCACTAGTTGGGATTATGGTTTCATTAAAGACGGCGCATTTTATAATCATTTAGAACAAAAAACAGTATCTTTACCACTAGTTAGTGTCATTATTCGTACTTATCGAGGTAGACTATCTTACCTTGAAGAGGCTGTAACTTCAGTTTTGAACCAGACTTATCCTAATATCGAACTAGTTTTAGTAGAAGATGGTTCCGATGAAGCCAAGAATTATATAGAGCAGATTGAAAAAGTTGGGAATCTAAAGATAGTTTATCAATCAGAAGCAAAACTTGGTCGTTGTCATGCTGGAAATGTAGGGCTAGCTCTAGCTACTGGTAAATTTATCGTATTTCTTGACGATGACGATCTATTTTTTGCAGATCATATTGAGACTTTAGCTAATGAATTATTAGGACATCCAGAAGTAGCCGCTACTTATTCGTTATCGTGGGAAGTATCTACGAAATTAATTTCCTTATCACCATTACGATATATAGAAACGTCTCATGATACTATTTATAGGCAAAAATTTTCTAGGCTTTTGATGCTTCATCATAATTATATTCCAATTCAGTCAATCTTATTTGATCGAAAACTATATGAAATTCATGGCGGATTTGATGAATCATTAGAAAATCTAGAGGATTGGAATTTGTGGACTCGTTACTGCTCGAACAATAATTTCTTACTGATTGAGAAGACAACATCAATGTATCGTGTTACTGACAATCTTAAAGATCGTGTTTCACGACAACAATCTTTGGATAGCTATTATAGTATAGCTGTAGAGAAACAAAAGGAACTTAATTTAACTGTTACTAGAGATGAGATCGTCAATTTTCATCAAGAAATGATTAATTATGAATCAATGAGAGTAAGCACGAAACAGGTATTGAAAGAAATTATGTTTAGATCTAAATATTTAAAATACATCTACTATGTTTTTTCTGCTCTTAAAAAGAAAAAATGGTCGATTGGATAATATATTTACAAAGATAGAACCTGAATTAATCAAATTTCAACAGCCTTACAAAATACAAATAATTTATACTGAAGTGAATATTTGTTATCTAAGTGATATTTTCAATCCCAAAAAAAATAGCTTTAGTTTTCTAAGATTTGCCTTGGCGGCGATGGTTGTCTTCTCTCATTCTTATCCGTTAGGTGGCTTTGGTTTCAGAGAGCTTTTTTGGAAGCTCTGATGAGAGTTACGGGGGATTTGCAGTTTGTAACTTTTTTATCTTAAGTGGATTTTTAATTACTCGTAGTTATCTTGGTTCTGCTTCTTTTGGCCATTTTTTATGGAATAGAATGCTCCGTGTATTTCCAGGGTTTTGGGGCTGTTTAATTGTAACAGTTTTATTTTTTGCACCTATTGTTTACTATATTAATTATCACAGTATTGTTGGATATTTTAACTTTAAGATCGACAATCCATTGAGCTATATTGGAGAAAACTTTTTGTTAGAAATCAAACAATATAGAATTGCAAATTTATTGAAATCGAATCCTTATCCAGCAATTTTCAATGGCTCTTTATGGACATTGATTTATGAATTTAAGTGTTATTTGCTAATTGGTTTTATCGGCTCATTGGGTATATTAAGAACAGATAAGAAAATTATTTTTTACCTGTTCTTATTCCTCTGGTTCATTTATCTATTAGATATCGGAGTTCCAGGTGCTGCAAAAAAAATTATTCCATTCTTCTCGGATATATACACGATCAAACTACCAATGTACTTTCTAGCTGGATCGACATATTTTTTATTTATCGAAAATATTGTTTTTAAAAATAGATTTTTCTTGCTTGCCTTTGGATTAACAGCACTCAGTCTCCACAGTAACTTCTATTCATTAATTGCACCCTTCAGTCTTCCTTATCTTTTATTTTCTCTAGCATTCACACTTCCTTTCACTAACTTTGATAAATATGGAGATTTTTCTTATGGTTTATATATATACGCATTTCCTGTTCAGCAAATGGCTGCATTTTTCAAACTAAATACAACAGGGATTGGCTCGTATTTTATTGTCACACTAACGATCGGTACAATCTTAGGAATATTAAGTTATCATCTGATCGAAAAACCATTCCTAAAATTAAAGAAGTATACTTTTTGATGAAATCATCAATATTGAATATATGATGAGCTTTATTTCGATCTTGATAGTTAACTACAATGGCTCAAGTTGTATATATCAATGTTTAGATTCGATCGACAAAATTGTGAGTAACTGCTCTTATGAAGTGATAATTGTGGATAATTGTTCGACAGATAATAGCGTTGAAATTATCAAAGATAATTTTCCTTTGTTTACACTTATATGCAGTGAGACTAATTTAGGATTTGGGAAAGCTAACAATCTTGCTTTCAATTATGCAAAAGGCGATTATTTACTGTTCTTAAATACTGATACTCTATTAATAGAAAATACACCTAAAATATTGTCTGACTATTTACAACAGCATCAAAATATTGGTGCAATTAGTGCACGGATTATTTTTAAAGATAGTAGCTATCAGTTATCTGGAGGAAGACTTCCAAATTTGCTAGTTGAGTTTATAGATAAAATTCGATATGGAGTCGATCGAAAGTGGCATCATATATTTTCAAAGCTATACGATCGAAGGTACTCATTGATTCAAGAAATGGGCTGGCTTACT
>JAPJYX010000176.1:0-14432 GCA_030503985.1 Himalopsyche tibetana
CAGCCTTAAACTATCTGAAGTTCTTAGCTGACTTGATGGAAGTACCCATTTCGATCGTTTCCCTCGGTCCTGGACGCGATCAAACCATCATCGTTGAAGATCCGATTCATGGTCCCAAACGCGGACTACTATCGGCTGATGGTACGCCAATCAGTTAGTACCATCAAGTTAATTCCCAAACTTTCCGCCGGGGAGGTTTGGGAATGTATCTCTCAATACAGAAATTTTACTAAATAATCCTTACAAAAGATGGAAATCGCAGTCGAACTCAAACAACGTGTTGCTGGTAGTAAACCCAACGCTCTCCGCCGCTCTGGACATATTCCTGTCAATCTTTACGGACACGATGGCAATAAATCTATCCTCTTAACTCTCGATGCTAAAAGTGTCGAGAATCTAATCAAAAAAGCTAGAGTTAACAAAACTCCAGTTGAAGTAAGTATTCCAGAATTAAATTGGAAAGGTACCACAGTGGTTGCTGAAATCCAAACTCACCCTTGGAAAAACTTCCCTTATCACCTGAGCTTTTTAGCTGTTAAAGATTAGGCTTGATAGCTTCAGCGACATTATTGCTGGATCGGATGTTTGGCAAAAGCGAACGTGCAAAATAGATGATAATAAAGAAGGGCGATCGATTCGATCGCCCTTCTTTATCGGAATCGCCGGAAAACCCCGTCGCTGTGCCGAAGGCAGGCTACGCCAACAGCGCGGGGTGGTATCAATTTAGAGTATGGCTAGAAACATTTGGGCGAATATTTGGGCGGATCACTGTTGCAGTAAATCCCGCCTATACCAGCCAAGAATGTTCTAGCTGTGGTGCAATTGTGAAAAAGTCACTATCTACACGCACCCACGCTTGTCAGTGTGGCTGTGTACTCGGACGCGACCACAACGCCGCACTCAACATATTGACCAAAGCAATAGGCACGACGGGGCACGTCGGAACCTCAATACTAGATATTGGAATCGCTCAGGGAGATTCGTCCTCTACTGTCGCTGGTGCAAACCTGTGATGGCAAGATGGGTCGCTGAACTGAGAATCCCCGTACCTTCAGGTCGGGGAGTGTCAATTGAGACGAAGTTTAAATCCCTGCCCTTAAAAACCAACTTATTACTTATTACTTATTACCTATTACTTATTCAAGCCGCTCAGCACTAGATTTAATGCTGCTACTAATCGATCGTTTTCAGCAATCGTCCGTACCGCCACCCGAAAGAATCGATCTCCAAGTTCGGGAAAACTGATGCAGTCGCGAATTAAAATCTGATGCTGTTGTAAGAGCTGAGTTTGAAGTTCGGTGACAGATCGATGTACTAAGGCAGGGAATCCGCCAACAGATCGCACCAAGATGAAGTTTGCCGCCCCAGGATAGGGGTGTAAACCAGGTATCTGTTGCAATCCCTTAAATAAGCGATCGCGAGCGGGTGTGAGCCAATTCCAGGTATCTTGCTGGAACTGAGTATCAGGGAGTACGGCGATCGCAGTGGCAGCGGCCAGACTATTGACTGGCCAAGGATCGCGCCAACTTTGCCAGCGATTCAACCGGTCAGGATGGGCGATACAGTAGCCTAATCGCAACCCGGGCAAACTATAAAACTTAGTGAGCGATCGCAAGATTACCAGATTAGGATGTTGCGTAATCAGGGGAATCAAACTTTGCTGCTCTGTGGGGGGTAGAAAGTCCATGAAGGACTCATCAATCACCACTAGATCGAATCGATCCAGATAGGGCAAAATTGTCTCCTGTCGCCAAATTTGCCCCGTTGGATTGTGGGGATTGTTAATAATCAATCCCAGGGCATGAGGAATCGCCCCAGGCAGATCGCCGAGGGCAAAATCGAGATCGCCAATTTCGCCATTGGGCAGGATCATCGATCGAGTGATGATTCGGGCACCAAAAGTTTGGAGCGCTCGGTAATAGTCCCCAAAGGCTGGTGTCGGGATGATGGTGGCGTTGAGCTTGGAAAACTCCAATCCTGCCCAAGTTAGTAGTTCAGCCGCCCCATTGCCCGGTAGCACCCAATCAGCGTCAAGATTGTGATGATTGGCGATTCGCCTGACGGAGTTCGGGATAATCAGGATTGGGATAGTCAGTCAGATGGTCTAGTTGCAGCTTAATCGCAGCGAGTGCCGCTGGGAAGGTCCCAACGGACTGATACTCGCCGAAAAATCTAAGATCAGAGAGGGGGGACATCCCGCTACGGTAGCTGCCCAGTTTGGGTTCCCCCCATGTTTGTGGTCTATTCAAAGAATATTTCCGAATTCTGAATGTAGATTCAGCCAGTCAAAGGTCTAGTCGTCTTTATTAGCAGAAACTTTGTCCTTAAACAATTTACCTGCGGAAAACGCGGGTACCTTAGTTGCCGGAATTTCCATTTTCTCGCCAGTTCTAGGGTTACGACCCTTCGCGTTTTTGACGATTTCTGGGTTCAAAGGAACCAAATCCTACCAGCGTAACTTTGTCACCGGTCGAGACAGCTTCCATAATTGCTTCCAATGCGGCTGACAATACTGTATCAGCTTGCTTCTTGGTTACGCTAGCTGTTTCAGCCACGCGATCGACTAATTCACCTTTATTCATGTGTAGATCTCCGTTATTGATGTTGTTGATAGACAAGACACAATACCATGATTTCGGTTTGTGCTGTCTTAATGATAGTTCGTGGGTAGTTAAATTTTAGGCTTGGAAACGGCTGATAGACACGTTAACAAACTTTCACTGTCCAAGGTTGCACAATTGCTAGCGACTTGACGGTTTGCTCTTACAAGCAGTAATTACCAGTCGAGTTGACTACCTTTGTTGCTGAAACTCTGGCGCGATATTACTTCCACTGCATTATTCTAAGGTCTACAAGCCTAATCTGGATCGCTGAAAGCTTTAATTTATGTTGATTTTCATAATTTTAGGTATTCTTTGTATGAAATTTGACCAAAAATCCAGATCTGGACGCTCAAATAGCTTAGATTAAGCCCGATATTTACCTTTACTCCCTTCCCGCCAGAAGAATATAGATAATACTCCCATCCTCTTACTGTCTGAGATCTTTCTTTTAACCGCAGCGATTTGCGTTCGCCCTAGTTCCCCGACGGTTTGCGAAAAGTGCGTTCTTGGGGTTTCCCCAAGTGAAGCACCTTTTCAAGACAGAGGCGCTCCAGGGCACAGAGGGCATAAAGAAAAAGCGAATCTATAGTCTTTGAGCGGGAAGGGAGTATAAGGGGGGGTTGGAGGTAGATTTATTTACCAATCAATAATCTGGCATCAACACCAGGAGTGTAATTTATTTGACCTCGGTTATCGTTGAGAATTTGAGGAGTGAGTAGGACAACCACCTCTTGACGTTGATTGGTTTTGTTGGTGCTGCGGAATAGGGCACCGAGGATGGGAATATCGCCGAGGATTGGCACTTTGGAGACACTAGTGCGATCGGATTCTTGGATGATTCCCGATAGAATTAGAGTCTGACCATCACGCAGGCGAATTTCACCAGAGTTCATCGTCCGTGATTGTAGGAGCGCAATATCACCATCTTGGGTAGTTATAGTACTACCGATCGAGGATACAGTCGGTGTGACACCAACAGAGATATAACCATTATCATCAATCCGATTCACCAAGATATCCAAACTCAAACCAGCTTGTTTGATAATTGGCTCTCTGGTGCTAGTAGTTGCGCCAGTACCCGCCACCGAGTTGATCTTAAATCCACCAAAGACATCCTGGGTCAGGTTGACACTGGACTTTTGACCTTCTTGAACCACTAAAGTAGGATCGGTCAAGATCTTACCATTCCCACTGATAATTTGGGCTTGAAGGGTGGAGAGGAATTTGGTAGGTAGTTGGATGTTAGTAGGTAGTGCGTATGTGAGTTTATCTGGCGTTGGGATAACACTATTATATGTCGCAGGGGTAATAGTACCGTTAGGTGCGGTAGTTTGTGGAGTCAGTTGTCCGCCTGGTGGTACGAGTTGGCCAGTAATAGGACTGATTACATATCCAGTAGTACCGGGCGTAAAAGTAGTCACACCAGGTTGATATGGATTAGCAGAGTACCAAAGCCAGGACGAGGAACATTCCCCAGTCCATTGCTATCACCACTAGTTTGACCGCTTAAATTAGCATTAGGGGAATAATCAAGAAAAGGTTGACTACCACCAGGTAAGTTGAGCGGAATAACCGGTGGTGTCGTTGCGCTCCCAAGTACCTGATTCGTTGTGGCGGGATTATAGCCACCGTAGTTATAGACTGCGGCACCTTTATCGACAGAGAGGAAGCCATCACCGACTTTGAAGGATAAGCTATTGCTCATGCTATCAGCGTTGGACAAGTTGACATCCACGATTTTGACGTTGAGGGCAACTTGACGACGACGCGCATCGAGTCTGACAATCATCGCTGAGGCGATTTCGACCTTGCGAGCGGTACCGACTAAAGTAATCGAGTTGAGACGTTCATCAACGTTGACAGCCAGACCTCTGAGCAGAGTAGGTGCATTAGGATCGTTGATAGTAGTTTTTCCAACTTCGATTGTTCTTTTAGTCGTTGTTTGTGTGATTGTTCCCAGACTAGAAGTCTGTGTCATTGTTGTCTCTTGGGGAGTCCTGGCTTCTGCACCTTGGGCCGCCAAAAATGCCGCAGCTCCAGCCGCCGAAACTTGATTCACACGGAGAGTACGAACGACGTTTTCCTGAATCGAATCAGGTAATTTCGGACCGACAAAAATAGTTCTGCCAATCCGCACAGCTTCGTAACCACTCATTTTTAGCACATAATTAAATGCATTTTGGACGGATTCATTCCGGAGATTGAGTGTGATTTTTGGCTCTGGTTTAGCACCAGATGTGCCTCCGCCAGTAGTCGTAGGTACGTTAGGGGAACTAACGACTGTCTGATTATTTTTATCGTCAGGATTAGTGCCCATATATGCCAAGTTGAGACCAGAAGTCTGAACGAGGATCTCTAGGACTTCCCTAATTGGCGCATCTTTCAATAGCAATTTAGGAATATTCTTATCGCTACCAAGATCCACAACATTAGAAATTGTGGCATCTAGATTGGAAACACTGATGTCGCCGACTGGTGGTGCCACTGCACGGGGCATGTTGGGAGTGGCTAATCCGACTCCAGGGGTAGGAGTGACACCATCAATGGTAATCTTGGGATTGGGGACGAGGGGCTGTTGATTTGGCGGTGTTTGGGCAAGTAAATCCTTGCGGGAATCTGGTTTGGTTGCCGGAACGGTTTGTTCTGCGGCATTGACATTTGTCACGGATAGTGCCGCAATTGCGCTACCCATGACAATACTAGTAATAATCTGTTTACGTTTGCTCACTTTTAAATCTCCTATTCCAGGAAAATATTTACGGGGTGGTTTAGTTCAGAGATGGGAGATGGGAGATGGGAGATGAGAGATGGGAAATCTCCGTAACTTCTGACTTCTGACTCCTGACTTCTGACTCCGAGATGGGGTGGTACGCTCGTGTTACCGCAGTAACGCACCCTAGGTTTGGGATATTGGTTTGTGGGAGATTACTTCTTTGGTGGGGCTGGGGGAGGTGCCGCAGCCGATTGTTCGGCTGGATTCGTGGGAATTAGAGCCTGAATTTTGAAGGAGGTTTGGATGGTTGCTTCAGGTTGGGGAATGAGTTTTCCATTAGCATCTGCTACTATCTTCTGAGTTGACTTGTCAACATCCGCCTTAAAATCTTTAATAATCAGTAATTGATCCAATCTTTCGATCGTGCGGAGGATTGATTGAACTTGGTCAAAGTTGCCTTTGAGGGTAATGCTCACGCCTTTTCGCTTGATTTTACCGTTCAAACTACCACCTAATGAACTGTCGGAGACAACAGCGGCACCACTGCTACCGCCACCAGCGAGGGCTTGGTCTGGCGAGAATCTCTGGAGTTCTCCCTGACGGATGTTGACTAGTTTATTTAGATCTAGCAACAGTGTGTCCAGCTTTTTATCGCTGGCAAATAGTCCGAGGACGATCTGTTTTTGGGTATTAGCTCGATCGAGACTTTGTTCGGCAACCGCAATCTTTTTGGCGTTATCTTTCCGTTGCTGAATCTGCTCTTGGGTTTGAGCTAATTTAGTTTCTAGTTCCTGATTTTTAGCTAATTGTGGTTGTAAAGAGGTCACAAATAGATAACCAGAAATTCCCACTCCCGCTGCGGCAATACAGAGACCAATAATCGCTGGACTGAAGGTAATTCCAAAGACCGATGGATAGACTGGCGGGGAAATAAAAGACGTATTGTTTACTAAATCACTTTCGATTAAATCGCTGTTATATGTCATGGTTTGATCGCCTGCTGTTGTTGAAGAGTTCTAAGTCGAGCGACCAGTCCGACTGCACCTTTGCGCTCTAATTCACGCATGAGATCCGTAGCAGGGACTCGCTTGAGTGTAGTTTGAATTTTGTATTCAACTAATCTGGGTATTTCTAATCGAGGGCCTTTCGCCGTAGTAGTGGTAGGGGCGCTACTATTTGCTTGTTTATCGCTGGAGGTTTTGGGTCTGTCTACTATCAGTGGAGCCATTAAGCCAGCACTGATGAGCTGAGTTTCATCAGGGTTGAAAAAGGCTGATTGCTTGAGGGTCAAGATGAAATTGTTGACTTCATCGAAGGATTTGGCAGTACCTGCGATATCTAGCTTCGTTGTTGGTACGTCGGGCGAGAGGGGGGGTGCGGGGATGATTGGGGCTGCGGGTGTTGTGGGACTGGGCGCACTGCCTCCAGGGGGGAATTTGGAGGCGATCGAGGCTGCCAGGGTAGGATAGGTAGTAACCGAATTGCTGCCCGGTTTCGCTTCCGGATCGGGCACGGTGGAGATTTTTTTTAGTAAACCACCATTGGCGGCTGGGGGAGCCGCTACAGCCGTTGAAGCTGCGGTTGTGGGTTTGAACTCACTTTGAGCGACAGTACCAATCTGAACGCCTTGGGGGATGCTTTCCCGCAAGTCTTGGAGCACTGCCGACCAGGGTTGGATCTGATTGAAGACACTAGCAAAAGATTGGGCTTCATCGGTAACTTGAGTTACTTGTCCGTTGAGTTCGACTAGCCGCGCATCTTGAGCTTTGAGACTGCCTAATTTTAAGTCTAATTCTTTCTGCTTGGCTTCGATCTGAGTGGTTTGTGCACCCAGCCACCACCAACCGCCACCAGCGGCGAGTAAGGCGAGTGCGGCGACACCCATCCCGATCAACATCGGCACTTTGCCATATTTATTGCTAGAGTTAGTGCCGGTGCCTGCCGTAAATCCTGTTTGGGGATCGACCTGAAATTCAGACCGCTCTCGTAGTAAATTGATATCGATACTATACATATTTTTATACCTCGCGCATACCTAAGCCTAGGACTACGCCTAGTCCAGGTCGTTGACTCATGGGAATATCCATTTCTGGCTCCAAACCCAATCCACCAATGGGATCGACTTGGGTGGTGGGAATACTCAATCGTTGGGTGAAGAACAGGTCAAGTTGACCTAATCCACCACCAGGGCCGGCCAGGAGTAGTTGTTCGAGCTTGAGATCTTGACCGTTGTGACTCATGTAGAAATCGATCGAACGGCGGACTTCATCGGCTAGTTCTGAGAGAATCCGCATCATTGCGGACATGCCGGGATTGATACTAGTCATGCTAGTATGGATACTACTGGCGGGAAGATCCGGAATCGTGATATCCTGGAGTGCATCAGCATTGCGGCTAACTGGCAAATTCATGGCACTACTGAGCGCTTCTTGGAGTTGATAAGTGCCGATCGGTACGGTCCGATTAAATTGCGGGATGCCATTGACAACGATCGCAATTTCGGTGCAATCGAATTCGATATCAATCAGAGCTACGGCTTCTTGAGGGGCAAATTGGCGTAATTGTTCTTTAATCGTGCGCAATACGGCAAAGCTGCTAATCTCCAGTACTTTGACTTGGAGTCCAGCATATTGAAAAGTTTCGATATAACTATCGGTAATTTCCTTGCGGGTGGCGGCTAGGATCACTTGGACTTTATCCAGTCCGTCTTCGTCTGTAATCAGGTCGAGTTTTTGGTAGTCAAGATCGACTTCTTCCCGAGGATATGGTAAGTATAATGCTGCTTCTTGATTGAGAATCAGATCGCGGACTTCTCGATCGTTTAATTCCGCTGGTAAGGGAATTAATTTGATCGTTGCTTCCCGCATCGGTACGGAGGTAGCAACATGAGTTGCTTTGATGTTGTTATCAGCAAGAGTAGTGCGAATTAATTCACCTAACTCCTGAGGATTGATAATTCTCCCTTCTTCAAAAACTCCGGCTGGTACTTCAGCAGAACAGAGATGTTTTAGATTGAGATTGGCACCTTTTTTTTGGAGTTGGGCAATGTTGATCCGTTCGGATCCAAGTTCGATCGCCACACCATTACCTCGCTGAGGAAATAGATTTTTTAATCGATTAAGCATATAAATTTGTTACTCATAGCCTGGAATATGCCACTGGGGAAAGTAGCGAAGACGGTAGGATAATTTAAATTAATTAATAATTGGTAATTAATAATTAATAGTTGGGCTGTTAGCAAAGACTAGAAAGTGACGAAAAGATGGCTTTAATCCTCCTCGATCGGTATCGATCTGAATTACTCAGCTATTTAATTCCTCTCCTACTTAAATTACCCTCAGCAACCTATGAAAATTAACATTGCTGACAGTTTTTTTTTAATTTATGGCAAAATCCAGCAGTTTTCGGTGGAAATGGTCGCGAAGCCTTTAAAATTAGCTTATCTAGAATTTATTGTCACCATGTCAGTATCATCATCAGTCCCTGTCGTTGCCCCATCTGTACTGGTCAGTCTGGCTGCTACACCTTGGTTGGTAACGATCGTTACGCTCAAAGCTGCCAGTGGGTTCCTCGAACAGTTAGGATTAGTTAGTGAGGAAATATTTCGGGGTGACAGGTTGCCAGTGCTACATTTTCCAATCGATATGATAGCAGCCACAGATCGCGATCTCGACTAAAATTTATCATTAACCCTGAACCCACAGCCCCAAGCTATCAAGCTATCAAGCCTGCCATTTTCACGTCCATACCGCGAGCAACTGTAATATGCATCCGTTAGCCCACCCTTCGGAACCAGAATTGATGGTCTCTACTCCATCCAATCTATTACTAAACCATCGACTCAAGGTAATTGAAGACTTGTGGGAACGAGTCCTCAGGGATGCCTGTGGACAAGATTTAGTCAATCTACTCAATCAATTACGCGAAATGTGTTCTTCCGATGGTAGTGCGCTCAAACCCCTATCCCAAGAAGTACATCAACTAATCGAACAACTGGATCTCAAGGACGCGATTCGCGCTGCACGGGCATTCGCGCTCTATTTTCAATTGATCAATATTGTCGAGCAGCACTACGAGCAACACGAACAAAAGCTGGCGCTGAAGTTGTCGATGCACTATCCCGACACAGCCGCTGCGAAGACAGCAGCAAGCTCGAATACCGAAACAACTACCGCCCTAGGTGCAGGGTTGCTCGAAAAAAATTGGCAGGCTTCAGGTGTACCCCAAAAAGATCGCGGCACATTTACGGCTCTATTTCCGCTGCTCAAAGCCGCTGGCGTGCCACCACAGCAGGTGCAAAAATTATTTGATGAGTTAGATATCGGTTTGGTATTTACCGCCCATCCAACGGAGATTGTCCGCCATACCATTCGCGATAAGCAACGGCGAGTCGATGGTATTCTGGAAAAACTCGATCGAGCTGAGGAAGAAATGGTTCACCTGGGAATTCAATCTTCCTGGGAAGTCGCTGAATTGGAGGGGCAATTACTCGAAGAGATTCTGTTGTGGTGGCGAACGGATGAGTTACATCAATTTAAACCAACAGTATTGGATGAGGTCGATTATACGCTCCACTATTTTGAGGAAGTTTTATTCGATGCAATTCCGAAACTATCCCAAAGATTAAACCTCGCCCTGAAACAGTCTTTTCCCCATCTCAATCCTCCCAGCAATCGCTTCTGTCGGTTTGGCTCCTGGGTAGGTTCCGATCGCGATGGCAATCCTTCTGTCACACCAAAGATTACGTGGCAAACTGCCTGTTATCAGCGGGGGATTGTCCTCAAAAAGTATATTAAATCAGCACGGGGCTTAACTAATTCGCTGAGTCTTTCGCTCCATTGGAGTAATGTTTTACCTGCTTTATTAGAATCGCTAGAACAGGATAAATCGCATTTCCCAGAAATCTATGACGAGTTAGCTATTCGCTATCGCCAAGAACCTTATCGACTCAAACTTACTTACATTATCAAAAGACTGTCCAATACATTAGATCGATCGCGTCAAGTTGCTGACTGGGATAGTTTAGCGTTACCCAAAGCCGAACAGAATCCCCACACTTGTTACCATTCTGGTGCCGATTTTCTCAAGGAATTAGGTCTAATTCGTCAAAGTTTGCAGCAGACTGGTTTAACTTGTCAAGCCTTAGAAACCTTGATTTGTCAGGTAGAAATCTATGGATTTAATCTCGCGCAATTAGACATCCGCCAAGAGAGCAGTCATCATGCGGATACGATCGCCGAGATCACCAATTATCTCCAAGTATTGCCCACATCCTATCACGATCTATCGGAGGTCGATCGAGTCGCATGGCTAGCCACAGAACTCAAAACCCGTCGTCCATTAATTCCTGGTGAACTACCATTCTCACCTAAAACCGTCGAAACTGTCGAAACATTTCGGATGCTGCGGCGACTCCATCAGGAATTTGGTCCCGAAATTTGTCAGACTTATGTGATTAGTATGAATCGGGATGTCAGTGACGTACTCGAAGTGCTGCTACTCGCCAAGGAAGCCGGATTATACGATCCAGCCACCGGAATTACGGGGATCCAAGTAGTACCTCTATTTGAAACAGTTGAGGATCTCAAAAAAGCACCGATTGTGATGCAATCTCTATTTGAATTACACCTCTACAGATCTGCCTTAACCGGTGGCTATGCGCCAACCCCAGCGAATGCCATCCCTGGATTAGTCCCCGATCTCCAAGAGGTGATGCTGGGCTACTCCGATAGTAATAAAGATGCAGGCTTCCTTAGTAGCAACTGGGAAATCCATAAAGCTCAAAAAGCATTGCAATCGATCGCCGAGAAATTCGCCGTGAAGCTACGGATTTTCCACGGGAGAGGGGGAAGTGTCGGTAGGGGCGGTGGACCATCCCACGAGGCGATTTTAGCCCAACCAGGGCAGAGTATTAATGGGCGGATCAAGATCACCGAACAGGGGGAAGTTCTTGCGTCTAAATATTCCCTCCCCGAACTCGCGCTCTACAACCTCGAACAGGTAGCCAGTGCGGTGATTAAAACCAGCCTGATGTCTGGTGGTATCGATGATATCGCCCCCTGGAACGATGTAATGGAAGATCTCGCCGATCGATCTCGCACCCACTATCGCGCTTTAGTGTACGATTGTCCCGACCTAGTTAAATTCTTTCATCAAGTTACCCCGATCGACGAAATCAGTCATCTCCAAATCAGTTCCCGCCCAGCTCGCCGTGGTGGAAAACGCGATTTAGCAAGTCTCCGCGCCATTCCTTGGGTATTTAGTTGGACACAAAGCCGTTTCCTCCTCCCCTCCTGGTATGGTGTCGGGGCAGCACTGCAAGAATTTGTCGCCGAAAACCCTGAACAAAACTTCCAATTGTTGCAAGGTTTCTACCGCAAATGGCCATTTTTCCGGATGGCAATTTCCAAAGTAGAAATGACGATTTCTAAAGTCGATCTCCAAATCGCTCGTCACTATATGGAAGAACTTTCTCATCCAGATAATAAAGCGGAATTCGAGGTATTGTTCGATCGCATCACCCAAGAATATCATCTCGTCTGCGACATGGTATTGCGGATTTCTGGACATGAAAAATTCCTAGATGACAATCCCGAACTTCAACGCTCCATCCAACTCCGCAACGGTAGTATCGTTCCCCTCGGCTTCCTCCAAGTCTCCCTTCTCAAACGTCTCCGTCAACACGGCGGCGCAGGGATGATTTATTCTCGCTACAGCAAGAAGGAACTCCTAGATGGCGCATTACTCACCATCAATGGTATTGCTGCTGGAATGCGAAATACAGGCTAGGCTTTAGGGAAAAGGGGAAAGGGGAAAGGCGTAGGGTGTGTTATCGCGTGAGCGTAACGCACCACTACTGTAGAGAGGCATTACCCTTCGATGCAATCTATCGGTTGTTAATTATCAATTATCAATTATCAATTATCAATTAAATAAATGTGGCGTATCACAATCAACTGCACCGCTGATGACTGGCGGATTAATGGCGTAGCTTTTAAAAATCTGGTGGCTAAATATCCAGCAACCTTACTATCATCAAAAAAGATGCATGGTGACGAAAGACGGATCATGGAATATCAGATCGAAAACGTCAGCGATGCTGAGGATTTTACTGATGAATGTCTGACACTATCCGGTTTTACCGCAGTATTTGAATCTCTCTAGTTTGACATACTCACCGCGAGTTCAGCGACGGTGATTCTTGGCGGCTCACAGCAACTTGCTACCGAAATAGTCTTACGGTCGCTCCCCACCCGTTTAAGGTCGTGGCAATGCCCTGTCCCCCCGACCATCTCTATATTTTTAGCTGCATTCTCGTCTCTATCCTGCTGAGTTTCGCAATTTAAGCAAATTATCGAGCGGATAGACAGATCGAGTTTGCCCCATTTAAAACCACAATTCGAGCAAATTTGACTGGTAGGTTCCCATCGGCTAATTACTGTAAATTGACGGTTGAATTTGTCTGATTTAGCCTCACAGAGAGTTCTAAACTCTCTCCAGCCTTGTTGACTAATCGCCCGTGAAAGTTTACGGTTTTTAACCATTCCTGACACATTCAGATTTTCTAAAACGATGGTTTGATTTTCACTCACCACTTTAGTCGATAGCTTGTGCAAGAAATCCTTACGAGTATCTGCAATTTTATTATGTAGTTTAGCGATCTTAAGTCTAGTAATATTTCTACGATTAGAACCTTTTTGTTGACGTGCTAGTTTCTTCTGAAGTTTACGAATCTTGCGGTCGATATTTGCATAGACGGGGCTATGCATTTTTTCGCCGTTGCTCATTACTGCAAAAGTTTTAATCCCTAGATCGATCCCTATGCTCATGTGTTTAGCATCAAGTCGAATAGGTTGAACTTCTACAACAAAACTCAAAAAGTAACGATTAGCACAATCTTTAATTACCGTGACCGAGCTAGGTTCAGATGGTAAATCCCTAGACCAAATTGGCTTTATATCTCCAATCTTAGCCAAATATACCTCACCATCTTTAATTGAAAAAGCAGCTTTGGTAAACTCAGCCGATTGCTGGTTCGTCTTCTTTTTGAAGTTAGGAGAGCCAACCTTACCACCTTTTCTTTTCCCATTATGAGAGTTGAAAAAGTTTCGATAGGCAACATCTAAATTTCTAATCGATTGTTGTAGTGGAACAGATGAAACATTTTTTAGCCATTCTCGATCCTCATTCTTCTTTGATTGAGTCAACAAAGCTGAAAGCTTGTTGTATCCTGGCAATTTATCAGCTTGTTTGCAAATAGCTAGCGCATCATTCCAGACTACACGCACACAACCAAACAACTGAGCTAGGCTCTGTCGCTGTTGGTCTGTCGGGTAAAATCGGTATTGATACCGAGCTTTCATGCTTTGTGGTAAAATTGGTCGTGCCGTGAAAATTATATCTTTGGTCTGCATCAAATGTCAAGTCGGTTAAGAAGAGAGCGACACAGCGTTTCAGCTCTGAGAGTGCATTTAGTCTGCGTGACCAAGTATCGTAGGTCAGTCTTGACGGCTGAAAGTTTGGCTGTCATTGAAACATCTTTCAAAGAAGTCGCTCAAAAAATGGATTGCAAGGTCGAAGAGTTTAATGGGAAACAGACCATATTCATGTGTTAATAGAGTATCCACCCAAACTATCGATATCTCAGCTAGTTAATTCCTTTAAAGGTGTTTCTAGCCGCAAATACGGTCAAGCTGGCTTCAAAAAACCTTACGGGAAAGAGGCTTTATGGAGTCCTAGTTATTTCGCTTCTTCGGTTGGCGGTGCACCAATTGAAGTTTTGAAAGCTTATATTCAGAACCAAGACAAGCCGACCGCCGAAAATACTAGTGCTTAGTCACAGCGCATACTGGCGACTTCCAGTCGCTCCTGCAAAGCCGTCGTGAACGACGGGGTTTTTACCCAATTTTCTGATAAACAGCATAAAATCAAGCATTGCTCTTCTCTCCCATCTCAGCATTGCTACAAATTGACCATTTGCATCAATGCCGAAGGGTATCGATCGCCTGAAGCGACTCCTTTTGGTACAATGGTGTCGATCAGATCGAGTTCTGCGCTCGTTAATTCCAGCTCCAATGCACCCAGATTTTCCAGCAGGTAGGAAATACGCTTGGTAC